>OZ024890.1:38775425-39020425 GCA_964017195.1 Siderastrea radians
TCGTGGGTGAAAAGGTTTAAAAACGACATAAGCTCACCGTGGAAAATCATTCCAGATTACATGGCGCATCACCTTGGTGGCTTCAAATTCCTTCTGTCATGCACATACAAAAGTAAAGAATTAACACTAGACAATATTCCCCTTTTCTACCTCGAAGTACTAAAACACTGGGAACTGATCAACAAAGTCATGTCTAACTGTGATGAAGAGAAAGTAGACATAAGCGAAATTATAATATGGAACTGAATACAGATGTGAAAATCGATGGAACACCGATCTTCTATCGCTCTTGGTACCAGTGTGGTGTTGAAAAAGTAGAACACCTCTTAGACGACAGTGGTAATAACTTTCGTACATACGAAAACTTTATTGATCGATACACAATCAAAACTAACTTTACAACATGCTATTGCCTTTTACGCGCAGTTAGAAGCAAACGGAAACTTTCGCTACTTGCCACGCAAAAGCAAACTCCACGGCGAAACTGGTTCAATATTGAAGAGAACTTTTCTAACGCTGCCTTGCATAAGATCATCGTCAACTATAAATTCGAACCACCAAGTAATGAAACACGAATTATCAGTTATGGAATAGACCCGTCTGAATTATCAAGCATCTATCAATGGCCTTTTACTGTCACTAAGAACGTAAAACCGGCAATGTTTCAATTCAAGATAAATCATAACATCATCTATACTAAAGATAAGCTCAAAAAAGGCAATTTAACGTCTGATGATTTGTGTTATCTCTGCAAAAAAGAAAGACATACGCTCGAACACATGCTGCTAAGATGTTCCCACGCAGTTAAATTCTGGAAAGAGTTTTACTCCTGGTGGTCACAAATCACCAAGGAAAACATAACTCTACCAGATAGAACCCTTCTTTATGTATGGACCTGTTCAACCTGGTGAACACCAACTGGTGCTACGCTAAGCACTGCTAATAGCTAAGTACTTCATCTATAAATGCAGTCTAACAGAAGAGCTTTTACTTTTTGAGTTGTTTAAACTACAGTTCTATGATCATGGCATGACTGAAAGATATCTAGCTATCAAAAACAGATCTAGCAGTACTTTTAACGAGAAATGGCAACCGTTCATAGTTAGCAACTTCATACCCCCCTTCAGTAACCAAATTAGAAACGCCCTCTGTATTCGCCTTTTTTTTTTTGGTAGCACATGTTAGTGTAAATATTGATGTAACAGTTAAATAATCCTTTTCTTTGTATTCATATATTTATTTATAAATTTTCTTTCGCTGTATTATACTTCAGTTTATATTTAATAAAGATAAAAAAAAATTTAAAAAAAAAGAGAAAAATAGTGTACAGCAAGACAAAAGCTACAGAAAACGAAGAAAATCTTTTCAGGGGTCTTACACCGAAATCAACCCTGGCGCCATCACCGATAAACAAAGGAGTCAAATGAACATTAATATATGAAATTCATATATTTGAACTCCGGATAAAGATATAATTATGTGAAGATCATCGCAGTGAAGGTGTTTCAACCTAAGCGGTTGAAAGAAACAAGGAATCATTTGACCATGGAATTCTTTTAAGTTCTCTTGACGGACCGTCTGGTAACTTAATTCGCAAGGACAAAACAGGGCAAGACACGCATTCGAGTTGATGAAAGAGGTGTCCTAGTTTTAAAAAATTTGATTTAGTTTTTTTCTCTATTAGAACTTCTAGTGAATGGAAAGTAACATCCAAGTTAATCATTTTGAACGTTGCTTACACAATTTTCGCTGTTTATGTTCTGTAGCTATTCATTCGGATTTCGAACTAATTAACTCCCTTTCTTTTGCGAGAGTTCCGATTTTCATTGCCAGCGACAATTTGATCAATTCAAGTTCTCTTTCCTTTGCCAAAAGACGTGTCAATGTCACGTTTCGCGTGTCAATTATGATCCTCTATGAAATAGCCAAGAACGAAAAAGGCTTCTGTCTATGGAAATGTTTAAAAAACTTTGGTTTGGTCGGCCAGAAATGTTACAGAAAGAGTGAATAAGAAAGACCTATTGTTGAGTCATGTGCAGCGGTTCTAAGCTCATGCAGTAAATTGTGGTGAAAAAAGAAAAGAATAAAAAGCGGCCGAGTGAAAGGACTTTAGGAATTAGGAATGTGTCTCGCCTGTTTTCGAGCTTGTTAGTCATGTTTTTTTTTTCTCGTTGAAAATTAGTCACATTTAAATCCTTTCTGTTAGTATGTACGGCTTTACTCGCGCATCCCAAGAAAATCACGGCATACCTCTTTCTTTTATTTCAACAAAAAGTTAGGGTGTTGTCTATGCTATGAGGAATGAGGCATTAAAAAGGGAAACCTAGGCAGACTAAAGCCCCAATGTATACGAGCGAATTTTTTTGGACAAATTTTATTTGACAAGTGATTTGCACGTGCCAGTGTATGGGAGAGCAAATTTTCTTTGACAAATGTCCTTGGCACGTTCCAGCAATGACTTTTGGCCGGCGGAGCAGGAAGCGCCCGAAGAAGGAAAAGCGGTAAAGTCCAGTAACCTGGAATATTACCCAAAAATGATTATAGTACGGCATAGGTGAAGTGCGCTCTCTGATTGGAGATACGCATCAGCAATAACTCGTGGGTTACACGTTGACGTCACCTATTTTTGCAATTTTTGCAAGCAAAAATTTTCCGACTTTGCAATTTAAACGGTTTTGAGACATGAAAAAAATAAGGAATTCTGCAAGGCAGGATGAACCCGTAGGTAAAGTGAGAAAGCAGGATAATAAAGAAGACGAGCTACCAAATTGCAAGCTAAATTTGTTTTATGGGTCGTCAGCTAAGAGTCTTGTCCCGGGCGGAATCTGCCCGAAAAGGAGCTAACTAAACTCGTAGCAGAAAGCCACTCAAAACTGACTGAAAAAGAAGATAAGAGACTGGTCTATGTCAGGAAAAATAATTCAAGCAAGTAGCTTTGTTTAGTATAAGCGAGAAAAAAGAAGTAGTGCTACATGAATGATACGTTTTCGACGCAATGCTACTTTCACTCGCTGGAAACCACTTTAAGGCTTTTCCCGTTTTTTCTTCAAATTTCTCCTTCAAATTGTAATTTGGTCCTTTGTTTACAAAATTTACGAAACATAACTACGATTGTTGAGTGTTTCGTGAGTTTAGTTTTACCTTATACAAACACCAATTGAGAGCATCACGATTGAGCGAATGTTCGTAAACTGCGGGGTCTTTACGCTGAAGCAGGAACACTGATCGGACAGCCGTACAGTAGATGAACCTTGTTGGCAGTCAGATACGTAACTAAGAGGTATCTCAATGCTCCCCCAAACAACAAGGGCTTCAACAAGCAGGTGATCCCAGATTTCTGCGTTCCGCACGAGAGACGCTAGACTTATCCATTAAAAAACAAGCGGAAAGGAACAATGAAAGATAGTGGGTTCGCCTGGCCAGTGAACAATCGAGAAACGTAGTGTTCGTAGCGTAAAAATGCTTTTCTCGAAAGCAAAGATGTCCACTGAAACGGCTACACCACACGAACATAAGGCTGTCCACAAGATGCTCGGCAACTTTTGTGCAACTTTTCCGATTTCGGGTAATTTTTTCAATTTCGAGCAACTTCTTCCTTTGTAAGACAATACCACAAATTAAAACAAACCAAACAGGCATAATAAGCACTAAATGTATTTTTTTTTTCGGTTTTTGGTCTGAACCGTCACATGCAGTTCAGGTTTGTTAACAGTACTCAGTAGGTGCACATGTTGTAACTCGTTTTAGCACGTTTTATTCAGACATATTAAGATTGATTGTTTCGTTAAGTAGTATAGGAAGAAAATGAGAAAATGTTGTAATTCGATTAAGGTGGCCGATACTATTTATTTGCGTGAGGGGCAACTGTTTTGAAGTCAGATTTTTGGCTGCTCAACAGCATTCGATTGCTGAGATATTTTAGACGCTGAAAAAGGAATGCTTGAAGTTTATTAAAAGCGCACTTTTATTGAGATCGATACGAATATACGAAAATTTTCAGCAATTTTCTTGACCGTGGTTTTCAAAGAAAATGCGTATTATCGGGAAAATGAAAAGATATTTTCCCTTCATATTACTCTGAACAGGTGCTGGAACTTCAAAGATTTCAGGGACCAAGTTTCAGATGAATCGGCTCCACACAACTTTTATAGCAAACGGTGTTTAAAATTGTTACCAGAATATTATGTACACGCATTTAGCCATAATTACTACGCAAAGGATTAAAGCAACAAAGAATCGCACCTACTAGAACAAAGGTAAATATGTCTTGTAACTTATGTATCGGAGTCAAAACGATAAGTAAAGGTTGTGTGGAGCCGATTCATCTGAAACTTGGCCCCTGAAATCTTTTGATAAGGGAAAGAACGCGAATGTTGGACTTTTTTGGTATGTATTTGTTGTTACGATATAAAGCCATTGGTCTCTTAAAGAATTTTGGAGAGAGGTGCCAAAATTCGAGATTTACAGCAAATAAATAACTTTGAATCCGTCACGTGACAGCCAACAGTGTGTTACCTTTCGCTTCGCTTACTAAGTGTTAGGGACAAATAATCAAGGACGCTTATTCTCGTTTAAAACGCTTCAAATCACCCCAAAAGGCCATTAAGTAGCAATTAATACAACACAGAAACAAGGTGAACCATTTATTATTGTGAATTATTTCGCAATTATGGAAATTAAAACGTATTTGTTGCATTTGTCATACAAATCCTTATATTTTACCGAGTCATAATATATGCAAAATGGAACAGGTTAAAATATGCGCTCCTCTCAAAGTGAGCTTGGGCTACCTGTGATCGGAGCCGCCATCTTTTGTTTTTCGAAACTAGTTTCCAGTACTGCACGGCTGTTTCGTAGTGTTTACTTCATGTATTATTCATATAGTAACGCCACAGAAAAAGAGAGACATAACACTAACCCCCTCCCGGACGGGATATTTTTTGTTGACCACACTAGTCTGGGAATTCTACGTGACGAATCTTTGAGAAATTTTCCTTGCCAACACATGTACACGAGCAAATTTCAGATTTGACGCCAGTTTTTTCAGCAAAAGTTTTCATAGAAAAAAATTGACAAATTTTGTCATGACACAAGAAAAAAATTGTCAAGAAATTTTTGCTCGTGTGCTATGTGAAGATCAGAACACTCGACCTTTTGTTACGCGGCCACATAATCGCCCCCCCCCCCCCTTAAAAAAAAAAGATTGAGGACAAAAGGCAGCAGTTTACATCAACATTCTTTCAACTTGCAGCTCCTTATATGCTACTATCCCAGCAAAAATATATATATATATTTGGACTGAGTTATAAAGCCTTAAATCAAGGAATGACAAGCTTTTAGGACAGTACAATAACGAACTGTATACAACTTTATGAGTTTCTGATACAACTGCAAATATTGCTATACTATCGCTACATGAATTCTTATTATTAGTTCCTCTTGCCGCTACATGCATTATAGCCAAATGATGTTACTTTTCTTGCATGATTGCATAGCTCTGACCAATGATTTTTAATAGAGCTAGTTATTCTAGCAATCAGCAAAAACAATTAAATGATTTTTTCATGCTAACTTAACTTTTTCAAAATCAGCTTTGATATGACATTTCGATGCATTAGTGGAGCTATTTATGGGCTAAAAATAACCTGCTGCTGTGTTTTGCCCCTTCAGCTATATTTTTTATTTTCCTTGCATACTAAGTATAATTCTGACTAATAATTTTTGATTGGCTAATCCCGATGCTTTGGAACCCTGACATTGAGTCAGTTGTCGAGTGGGAAGCTTTGGATCGCAATTTACGGGATGATAAACATGTATAAGACCAGGATCAGCTGCCCGAAACACCTTAATTTCTGTGTGGTTTACAAATTTCTCGTATAAGTCCACATCTTCCCATCCCCAGCCTTTAATGCTTGTGTCAAACCCTCCAACAGCATGTAAATCTTGATGGTACATGCACGCGGGTCCGTACGAGTATGTCCTCCATATTCCTGCATCTGAGTTAATAGTGTAGTAGGAGCCTCGTTTGTTGTTTTTGCTCTGTGATATTTCAGGATCAAACTGACTAAACATTATCGGGAAATAAACTTGTTTGCCAAGGGCCGTATTCATTCGACAGCGATCGATAAACTTCTTGGTGAATATCAAGTCAACATCACATAAAAACAACAAAGCTGCTTGGTCAAACTCATCCGCTGCGAGGGAAAGGGCGATCCCGCGCGAAAAGTTACCCGCAACGTCGATCCAAACAAGATCCGCTAGAGGATATCTATCTTGATATTCTTTCATTATAACTTTATGCTCGTGAGGAGAAGAAACGGAGGAAGAATATGCCACTACAAGTTTCACTTTTAGAAGTGGTTTGAGGCAGACCTCTTCGAAATTCTTCATGAAGCGACGAAAAGTTTCCAAGCGGCCTTCCAAAGGAACAAGAAAGTGCACATAAGGGGACGTGTTGCTAAGGGGCTCGCGGCCGTACAGCAGGTTTCCAAATGGCAGTTGGGTGTGGAACCGTCTCTTTCCTAAAGTAGAAATTCTTTTAGTTTTTCCATTTTTCTCATCTCGGATTTTCTTCTCTGTCCTAACTGTTACATGCATGATGTGTTGAACGCCGTACAAAGGATGAAAACGCCTGTAACCATAATTTACTCTTTGGATATTCATGGTCCCAGAACGTGTATTCCCCCTGGCCTCTTCTTTTAAAAATTCTCTATTTTTGTCCATTAAATCACTTAACTCAATCTTCAGTGCTCCACGAATGCCAGTCCCGGGAGCCTGTAACATTTTATCAAAATAGAAGGAGTTTGAAGTGAACATGTTCCATTGTTCAGTATAATCTGTGGCCAGTTGATGGTGAAAATCTCTCGTATCCTGGAATCTGCTTTTCTCTTTAGGTGGGATCCAGTTTGCATCCGCTTGTATCAGCCGGTCCATGTTTCTTAAAACACGCTGTAGTTTAACAGCTTCGTGTTGGAGATGTTGTATTCGTTCGCTCATGAAGTGTGAGTGTAGGCGGTGCATGTAGGCGGGTTCTTTAATTGGATGCAGCGTGATGGCTTCTTGAATGCTCCTGGTGTTCAAATCACCGTGAAAAATTTTTCCTTTCTCAGTGTAGTGATGAAAGAAAAGAGTGCGCATCTGAGATACAAAAAAAAATTTGAGCTGATTAATACGTGTGACGATAGGTTTTTCCCCTCTAGAGCTTCGCAAGGAAAACCGTTATCTTCTGGGCGACAATTGGCGTAAAAATGAACGCTTGACTCTGGGGAACTTAGCTCTGCAACTCGCTTAGCTAGCGGGAACGGAATCTCGTCACAAATTCCTGGTACGTGCAGGAACTGCAACAACTGAACCTCGGACTACACACGGAGATTGACTTCAAACTCTCTTTAATCGTCGAGACTTCAGAATCAATGTACAATTACAAGAATGCTCAATTATTACCATCGTTGGCTAGATCACTCAATAGGATAGGCTGAACAAAGTCAGCTTAGCTAACATAACAATAAAAGGAACAATTCAAATTACAAAGAAGTTTACATTTTAAGAAAGCAAAATCTATATCCAAAGAAATCGTATTCTATTGTAAAACTGGACTCTATGACCGAAAGCAGACCAAATGAAAAAACCGGAGAGATAGCTGAAGCGAGCGCATGCGCAGACGTTTTGCCGCGGTGTTGGGTGAACAGAGCCAGCTTAGCTGACATAACGATAAAAGGAACAATTCAAATTACAAAGACGTTTACATTTCAACAAAGCAAAATTTTTATCCAAAGAAATCATATTCTATTGTAAAACTGGACTCTATTCAAGAAATAAAGAAAACGAATAGCAGCTAAAAATACAAGTGAAAACTTCTGGTCTATTATGAAACGGAGCGCTATTCAGCGAGTATAAAACAACGGCTACAGCTAATACTACATCGAGTATAAAAGAAACCTTTCATCCTTTTAAGCGAGTACAAATACAGAAACTCTATTTTAATTTACGGCTTTTAAACTATTGAAAGTTTTGTATTTCCAGTTGCTAGACCTGAACAAAAGGACAAAATTAAGAAGTCAAGCAGGCTACACAGCATTTATATTCCGACCAAGCGTATTTGTATAGCTACGTTCAAGTTATAGAAATGATTTATACAGGACTGATATCAGCATGTAGTCTGCTTGATTGAAAATGGAATACTGCTCCAAAAATGTTTGAAATCAACGTTTTATATCATTTAAGGCCCTAAACTTGCAAATACTGAAATTTATGTCCCTACACCTTAAAACAAGAAAAAGCACAACCCAAATAATCCGAAAGCAAACATAACATTGAACAGAAGATCGGTAAACAAAAGCAAAACTGCTTGAATCAATTATATTTTATGTTTTTAGTTTTAACTCCCAATTGTTGAACTTAATTTCGTAACATTCCGCCAACCTTAATATCGAGCTCTCCTGAGCGAGAAAAATAAGGGAAAACAACAACAAAAATCACCTGAATGCGACAATTACGACAAAAAGATATAAATATAGATATATATAGGAAAAGTGTCAAATGATCTAAAGTTCATAGTTCAACAACGTCCTTGTTGGCATAGCCAAATGGAATACCCGGTCGCCTTTTCTCGGGTGGGAAAGATGCGTCCAGGCGGTGTGTCCGGGGACAGGCGCGCTACGGTCGGGCACTCAGGGTGTTCAAGGTTCCGCACCACCATAGGCAGCGGCGTATGGGCTGAAGGAAGGGCCGCTTCCAAGAAACGGACTTTCGCCATTCCCTTAACAAAAAGAATGATTTCGTCCGGTAATGTGGGTTGTGGGGTCTCGAATACCTCGAACATTACCTTGTCTAGGCTGTGCTGCAATACTCGAGGAAACAGCTCCTGTGGAATCCCCGGGGAGGACAAGCTTAGACCATGGACCTTGCCCGTCTTGAAGCTGTAGGTCCCCAGAGAGTCTGCTCCACGCGAAAACAAATGAGTAGTGTTAACTCCCAGGCGTAGGAATTCTCCACGCGATCACAAGCGCTCGCGAAGCACTTCGTTGTCAAGGGCTCTGCACCGTGTTAGAAGGCATCCAGGTCACCGACCACCACCAAAGGAGAAGAAAAGGCCATGATAAATCAGGACGGAAAATTGCAAAAGGGATAACAAGCACGAATGCTCAATAAACCAAAGCAAGTGATAAAGATACAAAAACAGAGGAGCTTTTATTAGCAAAGGGTGTCGGTGGAAGAAAAAGGATTGCACAAGTTGTGAAAAGCAAGGGGAGACTTCAATAAATAAACAAGTTAGAAGTGTGCGAGTTTTCAAACAAACAACTTTATTCCCCCCACCCACCTCCCCGAAAAAACCTTTATGTCTCCCCCTAAAAACTGCCCCTCCCAAAAAATTCCCCTCCCCTCCCCCAAATAAAAAAATACAACTACATCGGATTTCTGATTGAAAGCTATTGAACAAACACTTGTCGTCTCAATGTTCTTGCACAAATCGGCATTGAAATCATGAACGCCATCGAACGACCCGACCCCAATCCTTAAAAAAAGTATTTGGCGTGCAAACGTGATTGGATTACACAATAAGCAAAGATCAGATAAAATTCTCTATTCATCGATGCGACGTGTGCAAGCTCTTATCAGCTGCCAGTGACAATGTTGTTTACCTAAGGTGTTACATTTATTCTTGTTTTCAGTCAAGCATAAAGTATTGTGTCCTTGAAATAAATTGCATTTTTTTAGAACGTTACTAGTTCGATGGTCATACTAAAGCTTGTTAATTGCCGCCGCTCAGAGGCTCTTTCCGCCCCCAGATAGGTTCTATTCACTGACACGTACAAGGCCTTGCATACTTTTATCAACTAATCTGATAACAAGCTTTTGAAGTGCGGGCGCGGTGTCCGTGTTCTTTGTCTCATTACCAAAAGATTTTTTGAAAAGCATAAGCGTAATTAACTGTCCAGACGGAGACTTTGGTGTCTCAGTTGGCCAAGTTTAGGTGCTGTGATTTCAATTATTTATTAGCAAAAAAAAAAGACCTTTTCTGCAGGCCATATAAAATTTTTTGGGAATTACTATTGCGGAAAACATAGTCGATAACATAAGGAAACAAGACGTAGAAAGTAGTATCAATTGAATATATGCTTGCGTTAATGCGTGCAGGGAGTGCCCCATTCTGAGATACTGCACAGTATACGGGCCGCCCAATGAGCGGGTTCATGATATTTTTCTGTCATCAGTAAATTCTACGGTTGTCTATTGGCGTAAATTGTGTGCCATTTGGCTTATAACATGTTAAATAATCGAATTATGAAGGTTATTTAGCTCCAACATCTGCTGCTTTTGAGTTCGTACCGGTCTCATGTAATCGACCAAGCATTTCGTCCCGGTCTCATGTAAACGGCTGCAAAATTTTCGTACCGGTACAAGTTCGTACCGGTCTGAGTTCGTCCCGGTCTCATGTAAATACCCCCTAATTTTATGAGGTCCGCCGGCGAATTAGTTACTGGAATTCGCATAACTCTGGGTGTCTTCTTAGAAAATTCTAATTCTTTGCTTTCGTCGTCAGTGTCGTCGTTGTCTTTTACTCTTGAGGAGGCACGGGCTGGACTGTAATGTGGCGGACGGGAAGGACCACTGGATTGACTCTGCTGAAATTCTTCGGAACCAACTTCCAGTGAAATTGGCTGTTTACGGGAGGTTTCTTCGCCAGCGACACTTGACTGGATTAAAGAATCACTATTTTGTTGTATGCTAATGTCTATGTGTTCGCGTTGTGTAACGTTGGCTTGCCCGGGGCTAGAAAATGCTGTGGAAAGTCGCTGATTGGGTTCTTCAGTCTGTGACTCACTGCAACCCGCTTCGTTTATGGCTTTAATAGATCGCCTAACCTCAGAAGAAAAGGCCGTTCTTTTGACAATTCACAGTTCTCCTCGTCGGATAAATCGCACTGGATAGTCTTGCTAACTTTAGACGCAGTGGATACGGGTACAAAATATATTTCCGACTCAGTTTCTGCTCTACTTCTTAAATTGTATCTAGGAAATTGCTTCTTAATAGCTTTCTTAACGGACTTCATAAATCAACAAATGTACTTTTGTTTACTCACATACTTGGGCGTCCTTTGTGCTTACGCTCCAAGGGATTCACATCTCACGTAGATGAATCAACGTAAAC
Source organism: Siderastrea radians (assembly GCA_964017195.1). Taxonomy (NCBI): domain Eukaryota; kingdom Metazoa; phylum Cnidaria; class Anthozoa; order Scleractinia; family Rhizangiidae; genus Siderastrea; species Siderastrea radians. The sequence continues at coordinate 38,786,577 of OZ024890.1, forward strand.
CTCGGCTATCTTCGTTCAGGGTTGTTCCAAACTGGTCCAGTTGACGCTACACGCGTTCTCCACTCACTGTGACGATAGGTTTTTTCCCCTCTAAAGCTTCACAGAGAAAACCGTTATCTTCTGGGCGACAATTGGTGGAAAAATGAACACTTGACTCTGAGGAACTTAGCTCTGCAACTCGCTTAGCTAGTGGAAACGGAATCTGGTCACAAATTCCTGGTACGTGCAGGAACTGCAACAACTGAACCTCGGACTACACACGGAGATTGACTTCAAACACTCTTTAATCGTCGAGACTTCAGAATCAATGTACAATTGCAAAACAAGAGAAAACAAATAGAAAAACGCAATGCGGACCACTGAGGAAACGATGAAGTTGGTTTATTTTTTGTGAAAAAACACTTCAGCAAAGCCTTTTATAAAACACACGCTTATTTTCGAGTAAAGTTTGTGGGCCCGTTTTCAGGAAAGTTTAGACTGCTCTAAACTACTCAGAAACACTCAGAAACAGAAGAACAACGCATTCATGATAACAACTGACAAAAAAGGCGAAAACTCGATTAATAAATTTGAAATTGGGCCAGGTATAAAAATGAGGTCTACCGTCCAGCCCACATACCTTTTATACATAAAGCAGACCGAATGAAAATGAACAACGTGCTAAACCGGAGAGATAGCTGAAGCGAGCGCATGCGCAGACGTTTTGCCGCGGTGTTGGCTGAACAGAGCCAGCTTAGCTGACATAACGATAAAAGGAACAATTCAAATTACAAAGACGTTTACATTTCAACAAAGCAAAATTTACATCCAAAGAAATCATATTCTATTGTAAAACTGGACTCTATTCAAGAAATAAAGAAAACGAATAGCAGCTGTGAAAACTTCTGGTCTATTATGAAACGGAGCGCTATTCAGCGAGTATAAAACAACGGCTACAGCTAATACTACATCGAGTATAAAAGAAACCTTTCATCCTTTCAAGCGAGTACAAATACAGAAACTCTATTTTAATTTACGGCTTTTAAACTATTGAAAGTTTTGTATTTCCAGTTGCTAGACCTGAACAAAAGGACAAAATTAAGAAGTCAAGCAGCCTACACAGCATTTACATTCCGACCAAGCGTATTTGTATAGCTACGTTCAAGTTATAGAAATGATTTATACAGGACTGATATCAGCATGTAGACTGCTTGATTGAAAATGGAATACTGCTCCAAAAATGTTTGAAATCAAAGTTTTATATTATTTTAGTCCCTAAACTTGCAAATACTGAAATTTATGTCCCTACACCTTAAAACAAGAAAAAGCACAACCTAAATAATCCGACAGCAAACATAAGCGAAAATAGACCAAAAAGCAAACATAAGCGATAACTGATTGAATAGAAGATCGGTAAACAAAAGCAAAACTGCTTGAATCACTTATATTTTATGCTTTTTAGTTTTAACCCCCAATTATTGGATTTTATTTCGTAACATATGACAATCAAAAGAGTTTGCAAGTCTGAAAACTGTGTCGCAAAGGCCTTGCACTAAACATTTAACATTGAGCATTTATTATCCGTTATTTAACGATCAAATGAAGTCTCTAAATAATTGAAGTCTGATTTTTTAAGCAAAGAAAATGATATGAAGCGATGAAGGGCTGTACAATGCTCCAAAAAACAATTTGACAATTTGGATACGATTAAAAAGTCTTTGATTCCATTTTACAACGAAGGGCTAACGTTGTAATTTACCACGTTATATCCATCAAATAAAAGTGTTTCTTTCATTAATTTCAGTGGGCCGATGACGCCTCACCACAGTTTCTATGGAAACCAATCCCTTTCCCATAAATAACGGGAATTTTGCTGTGCTGTAATTATAACTAGCTACTTTAACTATACATGAATCGTTCGCACAGTCCCGGCGACAGTATTAATAGAAAGAGTGTTAAGTAAATTTTGAGGGATGATGAAACCCTGAGCGGCTGTAAGTGGATTTTGAAAGACACAAAGGCAGTATTGTGCTCCGGCCTCAGCCTGTATCCATTTCGTCTATGGCACTGTGGTTTAGCAATGTTTAACTTAACTAGACCAGCATTTTTATTATCATTTTTTTTTTCATTTTACCCATGTTCTTATGTCTGCAGTAATTTTCAAAGAGTTAATTAGGATTCAAAGTTCCTGACGTGGAGTTAACTCCAAAAACGAGTTACTTTATTTGGAGTTATTATAACTCCAAAAACGAGTTATTCACTCTGGTAGAGGAGTTTAATAAACTGACTTATTCAAGAATAAGAATCATTTAACTGACATGCCCTGACTTATTCAAGAAAAAGAATCACTTCAATAAAGGATTCAAGTTATTTCAAGTCCTGGTGTAGACCACAAAAAGGGATTAATTTGAAGCTGAAATTTTAACTCCAGTTTTCTATTTAAAATAACTATTCGAAAATAATAGTGTGGCGATACCTTGAAGAACTGACACGCTCCCTTAAAATTAAAAGAAGATAAGCCAGTTTCGACAAAGCTCGAGCACGGTTCAGTGAGCCCTGCATGACTATTTACATTTCGTTACAGCTGATAGTTATTGTAGTTGCAATGAATGAAATAGCTGGAATTTAAATTTTTACTTACCTCATAAGCCCACGTACAAGGCACCCCAGCATAACGTTGTATGCACCGACCAACTTCGACGTCTTCGTGTGATGTTAGTGCAGTTTCAAGACAATGCTCTAAATGTGGCGCAACCTTTTTCAAAACGCTTCGGCTTAGTATGACCCCCGGGCCCCCAATACAGTAGTTATCCCCAGGATTCAGGCTCAGCATTCCCATTTCTTCCTTTGCACCCGTCCCTGCGTGTCCCAGATGAATATCATCAGAACTGTTTATTGAATGTAGGAAGCGAACTAATCGGTCGTTTCGGATGTAAACGTCGTCATCTGCTCGCATGAACCATTCGTAGTCATCGATGTGGAAATCATGCATGTATTTGATCATCATTAAAGACTTTTTCAGAGGTGGATACGTATCATCAACGCCCGGTAAACGCACCATCGGCAGCCCAAGCTTTTTGCCAGTTTCACTGCTTGAAAAGAACGTCAATTTTCCGGGAACATTCTTGCCCCAAGTATCATACACTGCTTTAGCCCGAGTCTCAACTAACTGCTCGGCGGTCATAACTCCAACAAAAAGAAAGTTACGGTTTTCAAGTTCTTTGGCTAATGTTCTTGGTCGCATGTGACTTGAATATGTCAAATGGCATTGATTCTGACGGATAAAAAGCGTAACATGGAAACCAGTGATTATTCCGCAAAGCAGCAGTATACATTGAGAGACTAGTCTTCCTACATGCAAGGCCATCGTTATAACTTAAAACATTTCCAAGATTTCATACGCCATCAGTTATGCAAAGGGAATTCATTTGACCATGGAATTCTTTAAATTCTAACGAACTGTCAATGACTGTTCACTGATCAAGAAAACATGCCCAGAGGAAGACACGCATTCAAGTTAATGAAGAAGGTGTTCTAGTTTTAACAAATTCCACTTAGTTTTTCCTGTGCCGAATGAAAACTTAGCAACGCTCAGTTGAAGATTTGCAATCCACTATTTGGGCAAAAATGTTTGTTTAATTGGGCCACTTAAGTTAAAACAATTTTGACGTTGTTTACATAGGTTTGTCTGTTTATATCTTTCGAAAACCTATTCAGATTTATAGGTGATTGACTCACTTTTTCTGGTAAAAGTCCTTGTTTGGAACGAAGAGGGTTGCCATGGAAAGTTAAAAAAGGACTTATAGAAGTAAATAAAAAAGACCTTTCGTTTTGTCCTAGTGAAGTGGAAAGCCTTCCAGAATCGTCTCTTCTAGTGATTTATCATACACACAAGGCTTACAGCGTGGTCAGCGTTCTTATAGTGTCACTGTCATATCTCGCCGTTTTTTAAGCCGATCAGTTGTCACCTAGTTCTGTTTTAGCTCGTTGGAAATAAGTCGTCTGTAAATCTTTTTCGTACCTATCACTGATTTTTTAAATTACATAACAGTGTGAGTAAAGTGAAAACTTTACTCACACATCACTGCAAAAGTACCCAATTGATTTTCAACAAAATTGAAATTCCAAAAAAAAAACTAAATTAAAATTACGAATGTGTACACTTATACCATTGATTAGTTTTTTGCACCCTCTCATTGGACAAAACAGGGTAAAACATTTGTCCGTCTGATTTGAAATCAGGGCCCCCGTGTAACTTAATATACGAGAAAAAACAAAACAACAAAGTCAAATTTTCAGGTCTAAATTTATTTTCAGTAAAGGTGATGATGAGCCAATTAACTCGCATATATTTTGTTTTATTAAGCTTCACCAAATTAATAAATAACAGTATGACGTTACAAATACAGGAAATACAAAAGCGAAAGGTAGGGCCGGCCCCTTACAGCTGTACGGCAATCTCACCATCATCAGATTATTGGCTTCTTTTTTCTTTACCACCAAAAACATGACTGAAAAAGCGTGTTGAAGAAATGAGAAGGCTATGAAATAAATAAAGCATTTTCTGGCTTGCTAGTACGTAAGAGGATAATGCCCTTGGCTAAAAGTTTGTCCTCAAACTCCTGCAGTTGGCTGAGAAGCGATTTTTGGACGATATTTCAGGCCAAAAATGAACAATTGGCTGAGAGGACAATCTTCAAGCCAAGGGCATTATCCCCTGAAGTACCAGCAGTGAGGAAAATAGTACAAACTGAAAGCTCTCGAGTTAACCACTACTTATCCCAAGACTGTAAAATATCCACTTTATACGACACATCATTGTGCAAATAGAAGATAAAGATCGAACGAACCTGTCAAAGGTCGAAGCTCCATTGACAAAAACATGAAACAAAAATATCCAATCCAATAACAATCTTGAGCGCTGTTTAGCGCCGTGAAAATGAAACTGGAAAAGGTAACATACGGCTAGAGAGCAGAAGGTGTTCTACTGAACACCTTCTGCCCTGCCCAACTGCTTATCTTGCCCTGAACGTGTTTCAGGGCAAGATACAAAGAACATGCACACACAGGCTCGTTTACTGTGACTGAATCTTCCGAAGTTTTTTTTTTTCACGAAAACAGTCAAAAAACAGACAATAAGATATGCATTCCTGTATATCGCAAATACGAGCAAGTACAAATCATGTCTGTATGTTCTCCACACCGATGTAACATCAAGAAAACCGAAGGACTGTATATGTCTAGAATTCCTTGTACCGACATACAATCGTTTCCTTATTTATTTTAATCATGTTCATATTTAATATTCATCAATAAGGTCAAATTAACCTAAAATTTATGGTTGTCGGTCATTAAGAAATTAGGGACGCACTTGTTTCCGACACCTGGTAGTTTTTGTGATCTGTAACACTGCTCAGTTCCATTTCCGTTACAAGGAGTACAAAAGTACATTTATGAGTTATTCAGAGTCTGCAGGAATGAAAACTGGGATGTATTCGTGATTTATTATTGCAGACCAGTTTATGTTTTGGATTTCTCTCTCCCTGAAATGTGAAGTGCTTCTCATGAAGCCGGATCAGTAAAGCAGATTTCCTTCGCATTCCATTTTAATAGAGAAAAACCAGAAGTCCATATATAACAATGGATATGTTGTAGTTCAATTTTATCCTTGGTTCAGTTTTTATTTTCTTTTGTTTCATATTCATTATCATATATTAACATAAAAAAGAACAAAGGAAAATTAAAATTGAACCAAGGATAAATTGAACTAAAACAGATATATAGTGGTCTTTCTTTTCTTGTCTCTCACACTCTAATTCCACCTTTAATTTTGATTACAAGTTTGAGTCCGGGGTTTGAGTGTCGTGACCGCTCAAATTCACGGTACAACGCGTTTTTTGGTTAAACATCCTGGAGGTTATGACTGTTGCGGAAAAAGGTCAAGGAAACTCTGAGATCGAACTGAGGTCAGCACCACACCGTGGGACTGTTGCCGCTTGTTTCTAAAATGACGATAGATTGTAAGTATTCTATCGCCTATGTTGTTCTAAACAATGGTCTGTTTTTAATTTTTCTTTTCTATTCAAATGACAGGCCCAATTGTTGTGAATAAGGTTTATTTTCCATTTTTAGAAAATACTGCAAGGAGCTCTAATAAAGGGAAGGGTGAAGAAATAGTGAGATGAACTAATAAACACTCAAACACTACTCCCCCATAACAAATTTTAATATTTCTCCGCAAATTAAAGGAAATACAGTAATGCCTTGTTGAAGCTACTTGCAAATAGAACTTCATTCATTATTCACAGGCACAAATTTTAAATACCTTACCTATCACTTACAAGGCTCCAACAAGCATGTAAAATGAAATTTCTTAAGCGATAAAATCTTCTCTTTTTGGCGTTATTTATTCCACTGCTTCTGTCCACTTATATTCGCTCAAAGAGTGGCACGTATTACACAGGGTTTGTATTCTAGTGCAAAATTTAGAATTCATTAATACACCTGCTTCATGTGTTTAGTTACATATAACCTAAATTTTCATTGGTTAACTCAAACCACAAACCAATCAGACAGCGTGATATAATACGCACAACAACCTCTCGAGAGTTCCACCGCATATAAGCATGCATACAGTGGTTGATCTAATGGCGGAGAGAAAAGACGACGAGGTTCGAAAAAGAAACAAGGAAATCCCATCTTGGGCACCTGGGGGAGCTGATTATGATCCAAACCTTCCTTATGGGCCTAAAGTTTACGTAGCAAGGCGAAAAAAGCCCGATCCTTGGTGGGTGACAACAATAGAGGTTCGTGCAGTGCATCATGACGTACAATTTAAAAGAGAAGATGTTTTATTATTTAACGACGAAGCGTCTTTATTTTACCCTCAAACGATAAGCATTAATTTTATTTCCCTTTTCTCGACGTTATGTGTTTGTGTCCTTCTTACTTTCATGCGCATTGTTGGACTAGAAATGCAAAATAGTGAGTGATCGATAAAGGTGATTAGCGGTTTGTTTTGTTATGCAAAAGGATTATCCAGAGATCTTATTTTCCCGTTAATCATTCTGCTGAATTCAAATTTTAAGTTGTATTCTTCCTTTAAAGTGGAGCCGTATTTAACAGATTAAATTGTTTTGACAGTGATCACGATAATATCCTGCAGGTTTGTGTCGTTGTCGGGGTTCTATTGTTTTTCCTCTACATGTACTACTACATGGACCATCTTCACTTTCACGTCCTAAATGCCTATGCCAATGTCGGAGTTTCACATGCACAGCATCATGTTGCTCATAAATACCTGAATGGTGAGTAACCTTGATCCTTAGCACCATGATGTTTTAGGAGAAATATTATATTCATTAAAGAAGTGCTTCTGTTTTAGTTGTTTTGGTTGAGAAGTTAGTCACAGGGGTGGGGGTGGGGGGTTGGGGGGTGGTTTCCAGGGATAATGGTTTGCTTCTGGGGAGAGGAAAACTCTATAACGGGTGGATTCACAGTCTTTCACACCAACACTCAAGTGCACTTTGGTCGTTGTCTAAAAAAGCGTTCATGCCGATATTACCCGGTAGGTTCTTTTACTGTTGAAATGGTGTTTTTGTAATTTCTGTAAAAGTGACTGCAAATTCTCGCTCTTTACTAGCTGCTAGCTGCCGTCTTTAGTTTCTCATGATTTGGCCTGCAGGCCTGTAAAAGTACATTTGTTTCTTCCTTGGTCCAGTTGGCACTTTTTTGTTTACTCACTGCCTTTCTTTAAGCAGAGTTTTGAGAAACAGCCATGCTTGAAGAACAGCTTGTCGCTTGGAAATTTGGCTGATCGGCAGTGTCGGTGTAAAACAAATAAAGTGCACTTCCTGAGGTTAACACTAAAGGATGGAATGGCATCAGAGATGGAGTAGAAAATTGTGGAATAAAAAATGTATCGCCACCCTTAAAACACATATTAAGGTTGATGCTGTTGTCTCAACTGCGGGTTGACAAGGACAAATCTCTTTATTAAGTGGGTCTTCAGAACAGACAGCAGAATAAGTTTCAAGACATAAAAATTTAACCAGCACTTACATTAAATTGAAATTGACGGAATCCTACCGTGAATTGATAGAAAACTAAAAAACACGATGCAGGGAAGCACAGTCCTTGCCATTATTTCAATGTTCTGGGACACAAATGATTGACACCCAAGTAATTAGGTTGCGATGTTCTGATTGGATAAGTTCGCTCTCAAGGATAGTTTGAGACTGCACTTTGGCTCTTTGAAGTTTTGGTATTTCCAAGACAACTTAGTATAAGTGGAGTGGCACCTGTTTACACAGAAGTGTGTTTCAAGTGCACTGGCAGTGCACTCGAAGTGCTTAATGTGAAAGCTCCATCCTTTTTGTGTAGATTAAGATGCAGACTTATCATTCTGCACTCCTGACTCAAACCTCATTTATTTCTGTACAGCATATCTTGAGTGCCCACTATACAGTGGAGAAGGACAGAGATTTTTAGCCAATGACGTCATGTTAGTGACGTCATATGGCTACTGCTGTAACCTAAAAAATCAGCGATGTCCGCGATGTCTGTCTTTCGTTTGTGAGGCCGGGGCGGGGAGGGGGGGGAGGTATTCTGTGAGATATTGGGAGGGGTTGTGCCACCGGGACACTGAAACTGGGCCCTTGCCTCAACAGCAGCACATACCCATACAGCTAATATTATGGGAGTAAGACCCCCGGGCTTTGAAGTGTTTTGCATTCGCGAGTGTGGATCTACTTCGAATGCCTGTTTTGTGTACGTGAGGTCTGGCAGGATTTTATTCGCATTGTAGTCCTGTGTTTACTTAGCCGAAGTACAAATTTCCACAGCAGCAAACACAAGATGGACTTGCCAATTTGAGATGTTGTATGAACAGAACATAGAATTGACATTACTTCGATCCCTAATTAACAGTGAAAAAAACAATATTTAAATCCTAAGTTTATAACGATAATGAAAAGACTAGAGTAAAACAACATAAAATTCTTCGGGGTCATCTCTCAGTAACAGCAAATCTAAAATTTGCAGTGTCATTTTTGCGTGCGTGTTATAAAACGTGACACCATTTCAAACTACAATCAGAAATTGTGTGGCTTGTTGCTAGCTATTCTTAAAACTGAAAAACTTGAATGAAACTAGTATTAAAATCCAAGTTACAGTGCTGATCAAGGAATTAGAGTAAAATCTTTACAAGATACCAAACATTATTTCGGGGTTATTCATTGCTCAAAGTGTAAAGCATTATGTGAAGCAAATTTGCATAGTTGACAGCTGTAATTTGAACCTTAGGAATGTAACACAACACTTAAAACATCTCGAACCGACCAAAAGATTAACAACAACAGATATGTGACAAAGCATTCTAATAGAGACCTGTAGGATCTACTGGATTCATACTGTTCGAAGGCAAAGCAAACAAAATTTATTCAGCTGTAGGTTGACACCCAAATAGACACGTAAGCTAAAAATAACTTTGTACTGTGGGAAATTTACAAATGTAAACATGCTTTGGTTGACTTGCGAAGCAAAAAGATGAAAATTATTATAGCCGACTTGATTACAAAGCAAGCAACTTCAATCTACAGGGAAAATAAATATAGTTGCAGAACTATTTCAGTCGTGTTTATAAACACTAGTTTGATCCGATTTCGAACGAAAATTTTCACTCGAGTTTGTGGTGTATAATCAACGTGCAATGGTGCAATAATCTATGTGGTGCCAATAACAAATAAAGTCCTTGTATCTAGTGTCCTTTATCCTTTTAGTGTCCAGTACATCCGTCTACATAGTGCTAATCCCAAATAAAGTCTTTATATCTAGTGTTCTTTGTAGACGTTAATTTCCTTCTGGGCCTGTCACAGGACGCAGGTCCTTGTTCTGTGTTACGGTCTGATCTGGGCTGCTCCGCTCTCTGCCTACTACATCTGAAACCTTACAAATTAAACAAAGTAAAGTGAGTCGCATGTTATGCAAATCATGCAGAGCGTCAAAATGGCACCCTTTAGAAGATTCACCGTCCACGAGCACTGAAAAGTATTGGATATTCGCTGGTAGAAGTAAGAAATTAAAAGGTTCAATTGCAACTTGCATTTTATTTCTGAAGTAAAATTGTTAACTTTCCACTGATCTTTGCCTAAATTATGTATGCAATATTTTTCGACTGTGAGTTTAAGTTTAAGTTTACTTGTTTTCGTCTACGTTGTCCCTGAAGAATCGTGAAACAAAGAGCTTTTCTCGGTTTCTTTACTCCACACGTAATTTTGATGTGCCTATGTTTTCCTTTGTGACCACAGATCCTCATTCACACCGTCCTGCAGGTGTCAATTGAAATTTTGAGTCACATGTAATTGTTTCGTTGAGCTTCATGCTAGTAATAGAATTGTTTTAGGTAAACTAAAACACTGTAACATTCAAGTAACAGTAACATGCCAAGGCCCCACCCAGCATACTCATCAGGCTTTAATTTAGACAGAGGGTATACCAGAAACTACACGTCATCCCAATTTGTATTCACAGGGTCCTTAGTCTATTATTCCTGATTGCTGATGTGACAGACAATGTTCTCTATCAGCCAGAGACACCAGGAAATTGCAGACGAGGAAGAAACTTACATTTCACGGCAAAGGAGCTTTTGTTGACTTACAATTTTTTTTGCCCTAAAACCCAAATTTCACTTTAAAATCTAGGAGATTTGTTGAGGTTCTTAGATCTATATTTGGGAGATTCCTAGTTTAAATCCAGGAGAGTTGACAGGCGTATTGAACTGTTCACATGGCAAAGCCCAACCACTCAGTCAGGAATACTGTAAATAACAGTGTTGTCACTGGTTTGTGCTTTGATTTAACTCACAGAGAGGCTCGGTTTGAGTGAAGATTGACACACTGTTGTGTGATGTACCATATTTATTTACTTGAAGAAAATCCCCTCTTCAATAACTCTTCCCTTGAATTAACTTTTCCCTGTTAAAGGGTAAATTAAGAAATAAGTATGCACTGGGCCTTGTGTTGACTGTATATTTGAGCCAGTTTCATCATTTGCCTTTATTGTTACATGGGTTTCATTAAGGTTTGAGAAGGAGTGCAAATGCTAATGTCACAAGCAGGCGAAAATCTTTGAATAAAAATTCTTTTTAAAAGAAAAACTTCATCAAGGTGCCAGATAGGCAAGTTCACTTTCACAATTTGCCTGTCTGAGTGGCCTCAATGAAAGCCCTAGCTGTAATGTTATCTTGTTTTTTTTTTAATTAATGCTCCTTTGACTTGAGCTCAAGAGGAATGAAATAAATGTGACAGGTGATTTCTTTAAATGTTGTATTTCAGGACATGGTGTAAATAAGGATGAAAAAATGGCATTTTACTGGTTCAGGTTGGTGTTCATACAACCATGTTTTAGTTCATATTTGATATGGTTAAGTGGATAATACAAGAAATATGACTATGTACGTTCATCTTGACCTTGGTTGTAAATAAACGAAAAAATAATTCTTGTCACTAGGTCTGAACTGAAAATTTTGTAAGCGAAGCTTTCGACTGTATCGCACAGTCTTCATCAGCGATTAAAGTGAGCTTACGTTGTCACGTGAATGCAAATTTTTTAATCACGTGACAACAGGTGGTCAAAAATGGTGGGAAGATCATAGCCCCTGTCTCTGTTCAGCGTTGGGCGTTGACGTCTGATATGGATGGCCTCCTTGATTTTTCTTTTGACATCTATGGACTCTTTATCAAGAATCTTGACTCCTTCCCAGTCGATCTCGTGATTGGCCTGAGACTGGTGTTCCCGGATTGCAGATGTTGTTTGTTTCTGATGTTCACCTAGTCTCTTCTCCAGAGTTCTGGCTGTCTCGCCAATGTAATGCTTTCCGCAATCGTTGCATGTGATGTTGTATACCATGCCCGTCTTCTTTTCAGTTGGTGTCCTGTCTTTTGGATGGATTAAGATGGACCTCAGCGTGTTGTAAGGCTTGTGGTATGTGCGGATGTCTTGGGCCCTAAAGACTCTACTAAGACGTTCTGAGAGTCCAGACACACAGGGCAGGCCTACGGAAATTGGTCTAGTTGTCTCCAAGGTGCTGTCCTCCTGACTTGTGGGGCTGGGTCGAGAAGGGACTTAAACCATCCAGCGTAATGTAACCATTTGCAAGTAGAGCATTCTGGATGTGCTGTACTTCCTTTGCCTTGTCTTCCTCCTCGCTAACAAGGTGTTCTGCTCTGTGTAGGAGGGTCCTCACAACTGATCGTTTATGATGTAAATGATGGTTGGAGGTGAAATTGAGATATTGATCCATGTGGGTGGGTTTCCTATACACAGTTGTTTTTGTGCTACCATCCTCATTTATATGGACACATGTAGCCCCGGGGGGGGGGGGGTACTCCCGTCAGTTTAGGATAGGTGTGTGCCGCCAAGGTTCTCAAACCCTGACCCTATTTAAGAGTAGAAAATCGAGAATTGATACCCTTTTAAAGGCCCAAAACCAAGAAATGGCACCCTATTTAAGGGAAACAAGATAACTCATAATTCTGTAACTAGGTGGTGAGGAGCGCCAACACAAGCTATAAACGTCCACATGGATCAATATCTCAATTTCACCTCCAATCATCATCTACATCATAAACGATCAGTTGTGAGGACCCTCCTACACAGAGCAGAACACCTTGTTAGCGAGGAGGAAGACAAGGCAAAGGAAGTACAGCATATCCAGAATGCGCTACTCGCAAATGGTTACAAACGCGGGATGTTTAAAGTCCCTTCTCGACGCAGCCCCACAAGTCAGGAGAACAGCACCTCGGAGACAACTTAAGACCAATTTCCGTAGGCCTGCCTTATGTGAAGACAGGACACCAACTGAAAAGAAGACGGGCGTGGTATACGACATCACATGCAACGATTGCAGAGAGCATTACATTGGTGAGACAGCAAGAACTCTGGAGAAGAGACTAGGTGAACATCAGAAACAAACAACATCTGCAATCCGGGAACACCAGTCTCAGGCCAATCACGAGATCGACTGGGAAGGAGTCAAGATTCTTGATAAAGAGTTTGTAGATGTCAAAAGAAAAATCAAGGAGGCCATCCATATCAGACGCCAACGCCCAACGCTGAACAGAGATGGTGGCTATGATCTTCCCGCCATTTTTGACCACCTGTTGTCACGTGATTAAAAAATTTGCATTCACGTGACAACGTGAGCTCACTTTAATCGCTGATGAAGACTGTCCGATACAGTCGAAAGCTTCGCTTACAAAATTTTTCAGACCTTGTGACAAGAATAATTTTTTTCATACAAGAAATAGTTGCTTATTTAAGGTATCAGTTACCCTTCAGGACCATGTGCGTGCCAATCGCTCTAGTTTTTGTTGTTTTTATGAAAAACCCTGTAACCTATACATTTTTTGGCAGCTTAATGATTCCAGAAAATGACTTTTTATTCAAAACAAGGCAAAAGTTTAATGTGTTCGGAAAATGGGAAGCCCGTTTTTTCACACGTACATGTCTTCATAGATTAGGTTCCACTCTCTCCAGAAACAAAGAAAACAAAATGATTAACATTCATTTTCTTCTTGACACCTCTGGCTAAAAAACCTTGTCCATTGTCCTCGAAATTGCAGCAAACTCAGAGCAAAAACAGAAATTTTAGGCACAAACATCTTAAAGCTAACTTCAGTTGACAGGACATGTACTTTTTTTTTTGAGACAATCAAAATAATTTACGATTTTTCCACAAATTTCATTACCCTATGGACAAATTCTTCGTAAGGACACTCCCCAACCCCTCGGAAATTTCCACCTATTAGCCCCACCACCCCCTCAGAATTTCCATTAACCATCCTTGGGGGGGGGTATGGATATTTTCTGGAACCACACAATGCGGAAGGGGCAAAATAGCTATTTCTGCCCCAAAGAATTGAAGTTTTTTTGAATGCACACTTAATTTTGTGTGCCAATTAATCTTTGCCCATATTGTACATTTTTAGCAGAAGGCTTTACAAAGATAATTTTCACTAGTGTAAGTAATTGGTGCAAATATTATGGCCATTTCTACAGTGAGATATCTTGTTGTCGATTTTGCCTTCAGGTGAAAAATGGAAACAAATCACAATTTTGTTACAACACAAAACCCACGTGCACGCTAACACCAAGCAAGTTTGGAGTTTTTTTTTCATGATATATGCACCTTTTGGATTACCTCTATTGTCACTATTCAACGGTCTATTTGTCACTATTTGTGTATATGTCACAAATGTTTGTCACTCTCTGCAACAGGCAATTACCACACATTTGCTAGTGAGGTTTCCTGGACAGCCAGTGTGATCACTTTTATTTAACAGTCAATCTATTTCGAGCATGACCACTGTTTGCAAGATTGAGAAATGTAATTTGAATTTGTTGTTAATTACCAGTTTATTGGGATTCACCTTTTAAGATCTAGATTTCAAGGCAATCTCTGACAATAATTCAATTATTGAATAGAATAGTGACAATAGAAATGTGGAAAACTGATGTGTCCATCACAACGATTTGCAATGATAAAATTTTGGGGATCTCAGTTTTAAATGCATTAGAGTGTGATTTTAATATTTAGATTTCAAGGCCTCTTTGTCTCTTTTATTAGATGTTTTACCAGGCTGCTCTTCTGTTCATTACCACAAGTGACCTTGACTTGGTTTCGTGGAGGCTTTCCTCCTGTCTAACTGTCTAGTCACTCTTCGCAAAAGACTTTATTTAAAAGAAGTGGACAAAAATGATAATGAAGTTACGACTGGAGAAAATGTGTTAAAAGAAGAAATGTTGACACAGTCGTGATAACTCAGAAAAAATCTGAGTTCTCCCAACGGGAGTCGAACCCATGACCTTCCAGGTGCCGGTTGGATGCTCTAACCACTGAGCTATGGGGGACTCGTGGTGAGCGAGGCCATATAACTAGGTTCATATGTGACACAGGCCTGCTTTAATACTACAGGCTCGTAGCGTCAAATAATAAATGTAAACACGATAACGAAGTTACGACTGGAGAAAATGGGTTCGACTCCCATTGGGAGGACTCAGATTTTTTCTGAGTTATCACGTTTGTGTCAACATTTCTTCTTTTAACATTAGTGGACAAAAAGTTGCCATCTTTTTTCACTGTGTGCAGTGTAAGCCTCTGAGTTGGAAGTTTAAAATGCAGGATTAGGATCTGTCATTTTTAGTCTGTCGAATGTCATATTTTTTTCTTTTCTTTGTGGGTCCCTTAATATGTAAAGATAGTAATTTAATTTAGAGAACTGTTGAAGAAATCTCCATAACTTAACTTTGCTGAGTTTTTTGATGTGCCTTGTTAATGTTTATTTCTAGGGAGGCTGCTAAGAATGGTCACGGGCATGGAGCTTATAATCTTGTTGCTGGACATTTACAGGGTTATGAAACGGATGTTGAGGAACAGTAAGACCTGAATTCAATGATTTTTAGACCTAACAGTAAATTGTCATCATCATATCTCACTGTCCCAGCAGGTGGAAAGGCTCTTACTTTTTTCTTCCATGCTGTTCTAGGCATCATTTCCTAATATTCTTGTTGCATATTTCCAATCTTCTCACCCTGCTTGACTCCCCTCTTGTTCCATGGTCCTTCTCTGGGCATTTTTTTAGGTTTTCCTACCACTCTCTTTTTCCTTTTGGCCTCTGTCCACCATGCAGTCACTGTCCCTCTTCCAGTGTGATGCATGAATGATCCAGTTCTATTGGCTCTTAAAGCTTATTTTGTTGCTAATTCTGTTGACACCTTTCACCTCACTGATACTTTGGATGCTCACTCTCATTTCCCATTAGTGATCAAAATCTTTGTGAAAATCATGTTTCATTATTTGTATTGTATTATGTTGTCATTTGTATCAGTTCTCTGTCAGAGACTGTCTCTAAAAAAAATAATGTTACTGGTTGAAAATGTTTATTCCTGGACAGTGCCTGGTACTTCAAATAGACATTTAATTAAAACGTGAAGCCCATAAATACACAAATATTGGCAAGAGGGTCCCATTTTTATTTTCATTTTTTTACATTACATTTTACCTGATATACTGTTTGTACAATCTCGTGTAAGGGAGCTCCACAGTTCCTGATCCAGAACATGGGATCTTATAATTGAAGGGCTTGGTGGAAAAAGGGCATAAGTGACGATTTGAGGTTGAAATCTATTAAATTGGTGCTATGAAGCTGAACATTGGCACTCAGGCTGGTTTTATATGTAAGAAACATTGTTGTGCATTTATTTCTTGACCTGAGATCTTAAATTGGAAGAATAAGCATATTACTTAATCGCTCAAAAATTGTTATTGAACTGAACTCGCTCAAGTGAAGTGCGAATGATTTCTTTCGTTCTCTGCCTGAACTTAAACAAAGGAATTCAACCTAGAATTAGCTGTCCTGTTGTTTTCTTTGGGTCAGTTTAAAGCAAAAGTAATATGCTAATTCTTCGAATTGAAGCTCTGACAGGTCAAGAAGTAAATGTACAACAATGTTCCTTACATGAAAACCAGCCTGTGTGCCAATGTTCAGCTTAATAGCACCTATTTAGATTTCAACCTCAAATCGCCACTTACGCCCTTTTTCCACCGAGCCCTTCAATTAAGAGATTCAACCATAGATGTGCTTTGTTTTCACTGCTGTTGAACTTACATGACTTGTTATTCTATTTCTAACTTTTAGTGAAGTAGAACCACTTCTTAAAATGGCAGCAGATAATGGTGTAGAGGAAGCCAAAAAAGCTCTCAAGGACTTGTATCCACACAGATACAAATGACCCCACAGGGTAAGATCACCTAAATTTGTTAAATTTTTATTGTAGAATGTTTGTTATTAATAAATGCATACCATTGAACATGTTCTTTCTGTTTTGTTTCCAGGTTGAAGGGGCTGGTGTCTCTATCACCAAGTGGATGCTAATCCTTTCTCAATAGCAACAATATACTGCACTTTGTATTTCATGTTTTTTGGGAGATGTAATCCAGTCCACTGTAGATAGCTGCTCAGCTGGCATTAACTTATTTTTTGGTGGAGCTGAAAAATTAGAATGTGTAGTTCCAGAAAATATCCATACTCCCCCCACGAAGGTTTTTTGTTTTGCACCCCCACACCCCCCAGGAAATTGCAGTTTAGCTTCATACTGTCCTTCTAATAGTTTGGCTTTTAAATCCCCCCTCCCCTTAGGAATTTCCAATGACCTTCCATGGGGGTAGTATGGATAATTTCTGGAACCACACAATGTTGTTCAATAAGTTAAAGCGGCTTTTTATAAAAACCAAATAATTGCTGGCCAACATGCAGCACAGTAATTCTGCCTACAACCGCTGACTTAATGTTCACTGTTACACACAGTGTCTGAAACTAGACGACCTCATTGCATGATGATTAGTACTACGTAGTTGGAATGTCACGATCTGCATGCTATTGATTCTCTGTTATTGTAGTGACCTTACCACAGTGAACAACAACCACATTTTTCACAGCAGATTACTAAGCTCCCTTCAGTTGAATAAAATGTATGTTAGGTCACAAGGAAGTGGAGTAACATTTTGGCAACATCTGATGAACCAGCCAATAATTTCCTTGCTGATGACTACTTTTTTTCTTGTCCCTGGGTTTCTTTTTCATGAGCTAAATCTGTGTCCAAATTAAGCTACCTTGACAGAGCTGAATGGCACTCAAAATTATCTGTACTGGCAAATGTGGGCTTTTCAAAATGGTGACCATTTCTAAGAGTTTTCAAAGAAAATATTATGGTGAAGCTCCGGGGTTTTTCTTTGAATTGTTATTTGGCCACTGTTGTGTTCTTCAACATATGGTATCACATCCATTGTCAACTATATCGCTAGTAAACCAAGTTATTTCACTAAATAATTTTTGGTAATGTACAGGATTCTCATATTTAAAAAAATGAAATTTTGTTAGTAGTAACATAGTGGTACTGGTACCTTATTTATTGCTGCTGGCTTTTTCTAAAAGGTAATAATTATCTGTGGTAGAGATATAATTTTATCAGTTAACTTTTACTGCAGTGGAAGGCAAAAATAGTTTAATTTATCATCGTAGTTTTACATCATACAGTGGACAAAGATAACCAGAAGAGTCAATAGAAAAGACGAGATAGAGTATTTATTTGCATAATTTGAACTAATATATTTGACAGTATTGTGACCTTGTTTGTCATGATTATTTGGAAAATTTGAATACTTTGTGATGTTTATTGGCATTTCAGCTGTATAATTTATTAGTTACTGGAACACCTAACATCATGAAAAAGAGGAAGTGAAGCAGTTTTCTTTGCAGTTTAAAATGTTTTTGCACTGTATTTGCAATGCAATAAAGTTTGAATGGGAGCATTTATCTTACTTGTGTTCTTCATTATTGCATGTGGCTGCCGTGTTATTATATACCGGTACGTATGGAACAGTGGACGGCTCACTCTTGGTTTTTCTGTGATCCCTGACCTACTACTACAGACATGCACCTGTTATTGCTCACTAAGCTACAGCTAGCAGGTGTTTGTGGGAGAGAGATCAAACTCGCTTAGCAGCTAGGAAAAAGGGGAAACATGGCTACGTTTGTGGGCCACATGATCGCAGGAGTTCATTTAAGGAGTCTCAATAAAATTGTTGATTTTTATGAACATGCTCATTTTCTGAATGTTCCTATGAGAGCCACAAATTTGTATGATTGTTATGATAATCTATCAAATTTATGATTCTTTTGGGATTTCCCATCCAGTATCTTATGGGGAGGTGGTAGATAAAGTCGATATAGCTGAATGAGGAGTAAAACTTACTTTAGTATACTGTGAGCTTAAAAAAAGCATCTCTCTCAGGCCGAGCCGCCCCGTATATAGCCCACTATAGGGGTACCCGGGGGGGGGGGGTACAGTGATGACGGGAAGGTGTCAAGATTGTCTTTTTTGGCTTTGAAATTAGCGTTTTCGGACTTTCTTTGGGTTAGAAATTTACTGATGGACTTTTCTTGGGTCAGAAGATTTTGTCGGGATTGTTTTTTTTTTTCAGGGTTGATGAAAAGCGTGCATATCTCAGAGTTCTCAATTTATGTCAAACAATTGTACTTGTTCAGTTCTTAGCGCCTGTCAGATGCACGTTCATAAAGGAAAGGTGGACTGTCTTACACTGTCTTGGTTTTTTTTTTTTCCTGAAAAGGGTTTTTTTCTTTTTTATGCAGAAGAAAAGGAATTTTTTAAGTTATGCTGTGGGCCATTGGACTTTCTTGAGTTCGGTTTTAGCCTATGGGACTGTTTTTGGGTATGAAAATTTTGGTCTCATTTGCACCTGACCCAGTCTCTGATATACCTGAGTATACCCCCCCCCCACCCCTCACCTTGCCCTGGTGCACAGTAGAACAAATTATACCTTAAGCCGCGGCTACACGAGCGATTTTTTGCTTGCGATGGTGATGCGTTTTTTTTTTAAATTGTCGCGTCACCAGTGCGCGGAGAAAATAGGGACTTTAAGATACGGTGACTACGGACTACGGACTACGGTTGGACGCGCGTTTTACTTTAGCTGAAACACTGGGCCGAGTACACAACGAGTGGCGCGAAAATGCGAAGTTAAGACATAGGAAGCCCAAGCATAATATTTGAATATCATTAAAAATGGCGTTTCAAAATATAAGACTTTGTGTGGGATTTCGAAGCGAACATTCTGAGCAATACATAACAACATACTAACTGAATAAAGTTCATGAAACATTACATGGTGTTGTTTGCTATCCTTACAAAGCATTTTGAGCAATTTTAGGTCCATTTACTTAACTGTGTTAGTACTTGTATAATACATTGACAAGGAAGGAGTCATTTGGCCCGATTTAGCCACTATCACTGCTCGACAGGTTTCGGAATTCGCTCGAATTTACCCACAAATATAGTTCAGGCTCCCATTCTGACTTAGCGACTTGACAAAAGAAAGACATACAAGTGATTTTCTCAAAACCAATTGCACATACCTCGTGTCGCAAAAGAATTATCCACTGCACAAAATCATAATAGCATCTCAAAATAGGCCGCCATGGATCCGTGAGGATCCCGATGGTCCCATTTGACCGCGGTCGGCACTGGACACCAGTCAAATTATGCCCTTATGGGGAGGGTCACGCTCGTTTTGGTCGTGTTACAATTGTAGTAACTATAACCCGGTGCAGACACAAATTGTCGCTCCAACGTAGTCTGGTTCGCGCGAGAAAGGTGGAATCGCTGCGCGGGAGTCTGTGACCTTATGTAGAGAATTAAGTTATCGAAAGAAATTAAAACGGTCTTGGCCGTTAGAAAATGAAAACGAGTCAAGAAAAAAAGAAAGTGAATCGTGTTTCTCCTTCCTCCTATGTTTCTATTCGTGCGTGGTAAATTGAACATATTTGCGTTCATGTACAAAACGTTTGTAATACAGGTCAGTCCACTGCGTAAATTTAAATACGTACTCTGCGTGAATTGAATGTGTTCAATTTTTGGAATCGTCGATAGGTTTTATATATAAGACATATTTTTTCGAACCGAAGTCGGCAAATTCATTTAAATTCATATCCTCACGCGCGTGAAAATGTTTTATTTTAAAATTGTTATTGTATATACTATATCTATTTCTATATTTGCATGAAGCCGGTCAGGTAACGTACTTATTAAAAAAACAAGAAAATATACACCCTGAAAATGGATATAAATTCAGAAATGGGAATGATTTATTTTTGCTATCCACTTGTAACACGCAGTGATTTTCTCACGCGAACCAGACTGCGTTGGAGCGACAATCTTGTGTCCGCACCAGGTCATAGTTACTACAATTGTAACACGACCAAAACGAGCGTGGCCCTCCCCATAAGGGCATAATTTGACTGGTGTCCAGTGCCGACCGCGGTCAAATGGGACCATCGGGATCCTCACGGATCCATGGCGGCCTATTTTGAGATGCTATTATGATTTTGTGCAGTGGATAATTCTTTTGGGACACGAGGTATGTGCAATTGGTTTTGAGAAAATCACTTGTATGTCTTTCTTTTGTCAAGTCGCTAAGTCAGAATGGGAGCCTGAACTATATTTGTGGGTAAATTCGAGGGAATTCCGAAACCTGTCGAGCGGTGATAGTGGCTAAATCGGGCCAAATGACTCCTTCCTTGTCAATGTATTATACATGTACTAATACACAGTAAAGTAAATGGACCTGAAATTGCTCAAAATGCGTTGTAAGGATAGCAAACAACACCATGTAATGTTTCATGAACTTTATTCAGTTAGTTTGCTGTTATGTATTGCTTAAAATGTTCGCTTCGAAATCCCATACAAAGTCTTATATTTTGAAACGCCATTTTTAATAATATTCAAATATTATGCTTGGGTGTCCTGTGGTTAAGACCGCAGACTACAGACAACAGACTACGAACGAAGAGCGAAGGTCAACTCTACACTAAACAGACACAAAATCTCTTTTAAAAAGATTCGAGATGCTCTGGTTTTGAGTTGTAATCGTCGCACTGCAATTCAAAATGTAATTGCACGTGAGGCTTGCGTGCAAGCTTAATCAAATTTTCAGGGCTCGCTTTTCAAATTACTTCGCCGGCTTGCAAAACTACTTCAGAGGCAAATTTGGCATATTTTACTAAATTAATTACTCCTCAACTTGAAGGGAAGCCATTTTTGTCTAGAAAGAGCAAAGAGAAGAGTTCATATTACACGCTATATTCAAAGCATCAAATTTAATTTCATTCTGGAAAACAACGCGGCGGTCAAAATCAGTAAACAAAGTAAGCCGTACATTTTTTCGCTGTTCTGAGTTCACAAGCAATTGAAATTGTTCCAAATGCCTATTGGTTTGTAGTTCAAGCGTTACAGTACAAGAACACCTCAATTTTCTAACTTTAGACTACTATTTCATACCATCTTCAGTTCCTCGTACTGCACCACGCTGCACTACGTGAAATCCTTCCACTACGCACCGTCGTGAGCTTGCGACGGTGGGGACAACAGAACACATATGTCTCGTCCCAGTCCTAAAGTGCCTCCCGTCCGTAGTCCGTAGTCCGTAGTCACCGTATCTTAAAGTCCCTAATCGCATTGTAGCTACCCTCGCACAGGCGATGTGGCAGATGAAAAAATCGCAGAAAAAAATCGCGAGAAATTCAACGAATTGAATTTTTTGCGACAAAATCACGGACTTTGTCAGAGGGTGGCTACACAGGCGATTTTCGCCGCGCCCTGGCGACGCGGCAATTTCAAAAAAATCGCATCACCATCGCAAGCAAAAAATCACTCGCGTAGCCCCGGCTTTACATAAAAAGCGCCACTTCTCGGGACTTTTCCTTCCCTACTTAATATCCTCCGGTCCTTCTTTGAGATGACTCCCTCTGGATTTTTTCCGAGGAAGAGCTGATTTTTTGGCGTCAGTTTCTCATTATTACGGAAGATACATCAAAAGCACTGGAATAGTATACTTGAGCTCAAATAAATAAAGATTAGAAGCTTATCGTATCTATTCTATTGTTCCTTATCCCGCGCGCCGCCACCCTTCCAAAATGCTCATTTGCGTTCCAGACCTCCACATCGTACACTCGGTTGAAAATGAACCAATCACAAAGGAGATTCGTTGAACGTATCTGAGCGTATATAATTTGATTGGCCAGTAAAAAATGTAGCCAATGAGAAGCCGAGCTCACTGTAAAAGTACAAATTTCAAAAGTACAAAAAACACCGAACTCCAAAGCGTGCCTGCGAACGACTCGAAACTGCTTCTGTTAGGGAGAAATTTGTGCTTGCCAGAAACTCTTTTAACAACAATTTAGCTGCAAAGTCATGGCAGAGAATCGGTTACGAAACTTCAAGAACAAGGGAAAGGATTCGAGTGTAAGTTTGAGCTCAGAAATTTAGCTAGAATAACCTTACTCTGACAGCTTAGAGGTGAAGATCAAAGACCCCTCCGCTGGAGAAATTCATTCTCAACAACCTCTTTGCATTCATCTTGAAGCTGTTTGCATGCTGAAGCCTTTATCTGATCTCTTTCCAGGTTTAAATATGCTCGTATTCCCTACACAGATAGACGAATAGAATTATTTTCGTGTAAGTTCTTCCATAATTCGAAGAAACAATCGAGGATAGAACGTTTGTCGCACATCACTTTGGTAGAAGATCATATGGTATTTTGTAGAACTCCGAAATATTCAAGTCATTGCAAGCACAGTGGCTTTACGGTCTTTTCGCTCGATAGTAGTCAGGCCTCTGCATTATTTTTAGGTAAAAAACTGTTGGTTTAGCCGACGCTTAACTATCCTAAAAACTTGCACTTGAACATTGTCATTGCAAGCACATTGCCACTTATTTGAGTATTTAGGTTTAATTTAGGCAAAACAGTTTTTTTTTGTTGACAGTTGCTTGCAAATTGCATACAAGTTGTACTTACAGCAAAAAGACCACTTATATCAAACAGTGACTTGCTTTCAAAGTAGAATTTTACTCAGTTTCTATTTTTATTGGCAGGAGCTACGACGAAGGCGAACTGATGTCTCCATTGAGCTTCGAAAGGTATAGACCAGTTCCAGTTCTCACAACGAAAATAACAATGTAGTTTGTTGAAAAAGATCACCCCCTTACTTCGGTGGCTATTTTAGATTCCATGACAAAGAGCTGTGTGGGATGGGGTTGCTTACTAACTATCTGAGGGGAGTTGCCTGATTGAGGGAATACATTTTTCTAATTCAGTTTCAATTGATGATTTTATAAAAATCCTTTCATTGATCTTTTTACATTCAGACTAAAAGAGACGACCAGATTCTTAAAAGGCGCAACATCACTGTTGATGAATCTGTCAGTCCGTTGAAAGAGAACAATTTTCAGCAACCGGTAATTGTTTCAATTGCTTTTTGTTGAATCAGGTTTTTTGGGTTCCAGTTTCTCATGTTACATGTATGATTGTTTTCTTGACAGACGGTGACTCATCTACCACTTACCACGATTCAAGAGGTACAACATTGTAAGAGTCGGCTCGCTATATGCTAGACTTTCTCTTTGTTAACAGGAAGAGTTGTACTTGAATTAAGGAAACGATCAACTACAAAACTGAATTGAGTGTAATTTGTCTTGCAGTATCTCAAGTCAAGTGATGATAAGTTGATATTCGAAGCTGTACAGATTTCAAGGTAGTTACAAGAAACTTTTGACTTAAACAGGTCTAAGAACTGTATGAGCATATACTGTTTAACTCTATTTCTATCATTTTAGGAAGATGCTGTCAAAGCAGAGGAACCCTCCAATAAAAGAATTCATCGCGTAAGCTTGAATATAATTGTGATAGATTGGAATAGCTTTCCACTGTCAGTTTGTGATTGTTTTTTGGAGAATGGTTCCTTCTGAATACCATCTGTGTGGAGTCCCACGGTGAGGTAGTTTCTTACCCAAAAATTGAAAATTAGGTTAAGTCATTCCTTCCAAGGAATTGCTGGGCTTTCAATGTACATGTGCACAGCTGTTGTAGTTTAAAGTGACTGAATTTAAGACAAAATGGTTTCTTCCTTGGTTGATATTAAATTTCCTTTATCTCACAATTATCATAAAACAGAAAAGGCATCCTACTTACAGGTTGAAACAAACTACAACACAGTTAATTAAATTAATTAATTAATTGCCTTCTTATAAACCGATGAAGTCATTGTCCCCCTGCATCATTGTTTTTTTTCATACTCTAGGACGTACAAAAAAACCTTCAGGTCCTATGGATGCATAGACACCCTTCTGGTTTTTAAATTAGGTTTAAAGGAAAACATTTTGCCAGAGCAGTTAAAATAATTTTAATATCAAAAATATTCTATGAAATGGAGTTGTAACTTACTGTTGTCACAGCTGTGTGGCGTAACTTCACATGGGGACATAAAAATATGGGACTTGTGCAACGTTTTAACTCTAAATAAGAATGATAATGACAAAAGTTTACTCTGTGATTCCTTCCCCAGCTCTGGACTAGTACCAAATTTTGTTACCATGTTAGAGCGATATGACAAGTGAGTTGTCCTGTCATTTTGTTCTGTTTTGGATTTAAGTTTTGTTCACCAATGATGTCCATTGTGGGAGATTTTCATCGGACATTATTATCTGACAAGGCTGTGTTGTTGTCACTCAATAGTCCTTCCATACAGTTTGAAGCTGCATGGGTATTAACAAATATTGCTTCTGGATCATCTGATGAAACCAAGGTGGTTGTGGATGCAGGTAAGGCATATCCTGATTTCTAGATGAATCAGGGTTCTACTCTCTCTCCTCTAGAGGAGGGAGATAGTAGACAATCATGGACTGTCTGAAAAATTATGTTACAGGTGGTTTGTTGAATTAGGTGTAAATAGCTTCCCCTTGATAATTGAAATATGAGTGAAAATAATTCTGAAACCTCTGAATGACGTATTTATTATCAAATTCTTAATCTCACGTAATGAATTTCCAGCCTTGGCATTGGTACACCTCACAGGGTACCAGCAAGTAACCGTCTTTTTTGCAATTTTTTGAGATTGGATGCCATGTCAAGTGCCATATAGCATTTTAAAGTTTACATCAGAAAGCAAAAGTTTTGTCCAAACATACAGCAAACAAATTCAGTGACTATTATTCCACTCCTGCTTGATGGATTTGAGTTTATTATAACCAAGTGGGCACTGTGCACCTCATCTGTTATTTATCACCACAAATCTGGCAAGCTTGTGGAATAATTTATTTTAATTAATAATTTGTTATTATAATTTAATAGACTTGGCCATTTTCTTTTACTGTAATTGACAATTAAAAAGTTCTCTTCTGAGTGAGTGTCCTTTCCATCAATTTTGTTAAATAGTTAAACAGTAGTTGAACCTGTTTACCAATGCTCGAGTTTCTCAATATTTATCAAATTTATTTATTGATTTCATTTTAAATTTTGCTCAGTCCATTCTTTCCGACTTTGTTCTTTCAAGGTGCTGTGCCGAAGTTTGTTAATCTGTTGTCATCACCCCAGGATCAAGTAAAAGAGCAAGCAGTGTGGGCTTTAGGAAACATAGCAGGTATTGAACTGAAAATTGCTTGTCAAAATGACCTGTTTTGTGGGGCAGTACCTAGCTCTTGGTCTTCTCTGATTTGCTGAGAAAACAATTAGAACAAACAACAAAACAATGGACCCCAGCCCTGAAAACAATAGAGCTGTATGATACCAAGGTCCAATGAAATGAGAGGTTGTTAAGAGCTACATGGTATCTCTGCTCTCTGCTTTGTGTCTTGTATGTGTTGATGTAGACTGATAGCATTACATGCTGCATTGTTCACTATTGTACCAAACATTCTTTTCATCTGCTCTAGGTGATGGTCCGATGCTGAGAAATTTTGTAATAGCCTGTGGTGCTTTGCCACCTTTACTTGAACTGACACAGGCAGGCATGGGTGTAAGTAAATAAGAAGTGCTAATACTATAGATTATAAACCTCCCTCCCATAGAGTGCTCAGAATAAATCTCCCTCCTCTGCCTCCACCCACCCCACCCCTCAAATGGAGCCCCTGACACGAAGGACAAGCTGAGTAGTTTTTCAAGGACAACTTGTTGTTTTTTGAAAAGTGGATATGAAATAAATAATTTCTATTCCCCTCTTATATTCATCTGATGTTTGTCCTGGAATACCCCAAACACGTGTCTTAGTGAATAATATTTAGGTCAGGGGTTGTTTTTTATACTGTAATTGTTTAGATGAGTGAGAAGGTGCTCGCCAAGAGTAAGTGGCCAATGGCACATCTTGTGGCTGTGGTATTTATGACTTTTGAGTGTCTTCTGACTGTCCTCCCATTGTTGAAAGAAACAGAATCTAATGAATAAAGCCTTAAATGTTTGGCAGCTGGTTCAGGGGTTATCTAGTGGCTCTCTCTTATTTATTCTTCAATGACTCTTCCAAGCAATTTACGTTGTAGTAACTAGTTATGATATAGTGATGATGATTAACTGTTTTCAGATAATTTATATGTGAGTGTCAGGGTATTTAGCAGTGCTGCTAATTGTGCACAAAGTTACTTGAAGCTAGCTAATATTTACTAGCAAAAAATTTTTAAGATGTTTTTTAAACTGTAACAATTACAATTTACAGTGCAATTATTACATGGCTACCAATGGTGTACAGCCATCCACTTGAACCCAAATAGCTCCCTGCTTTGTCCTGATTTTCACTTATTTAAATGCTCTGAAGAATTGTCTGACAGTTGTTTACTTTCACTAGTTTAGGCAACTGCTTGAAGTTAATAGAGATGAGATAATTTATTTACACTTGTCCCTGGCAGTGTGCATTTGTTTGACTATTGTCTTATCGTGTGCTTCAGGTTAAGTTTCTTCAAAATGTGACATGGACACTGTCAAACCTGTGTCGTAGCAAGAATCCACCACCTGAGAAAGAAGCCGTTGAAAAAGTGAGTATTCGTTCATTGAAAACAATTTAATAAATATACTATTTGTTTTTTAATTGACCTCCTTTAAAATTATTCTTTTAACTTGTTTTCAGATACTGCCTGCTCTGGCACATTTGATCAATCATCCTGATCAAGAGGTAATTACATTATTTCATTCTGATTGAATTGTTTGCATTGTCATGTTCTTCACGGGGGTCCACTGTTTGGGTGGGGGGTGGGTTGGGTAGTCATGTATATTAGTGTCCAGGAAAAACCAAGGCCTTTTTCGAGTTTGAAAAAATTGAAATCTGGGCCTTTTTGGATTAGAAATTTACTGGTGGACTTATTTTTGGTAGATAGTTTTGGCAGGAATTTTTTTAGGGTTGATGAAAAGACCTCATGTACCTCAGGGTTCTCAATTACTTTACCAGTTTAATTTACAAGCTAATAAAAACCACATGCAACTTTCTGTCATGTTTTAGTGGTTTACCACTTCTGACAGATGCATGATGAATGAAGAAAGAAGCAGGCATAAACTGCTTTGGACTGTCTTCTATGTGAATAAAAGGTCTTTTTTTAGTTATGTACTGGGCCAGTGGACTTCTTTTTGGGTGCAGTTGCAGCTTAATGGTCACTTGTAGCCTATTGTAATAGGACTTTCGGTTGTTAAAATTTGGTCTCTTTCATGCCTCCCTGTCACTAGTATATATACCTGCATAACCCCTTGGGCATGAAGGCAATTGAATGTCAAGGATATCTCCCAGAAAACCCTTTGAAGTTTATCTAACTTTGTTTGTTCAAAGCTTATTGGACTAATTGGATACTCAGTTAATCCGACAAAAGTATGCAGGATGACTCCAATACAATTAAAACTAAATTGACCAATCAGCTTAATAACAAGAGACTGATCAGATAACACCACAAATTTTCATTCTGATGATCACTTCTGCAAAGGTTGAGGAAATGTCAGTCAAGCACTGTCACCAACAGTCTTTTTCAGGACTACGCTCACCGGAATGGATAATCATTAATTATGCAACCTACCTATAACATGAATCCTGGGTTCAAGCCATTTACTAAATCACACTTTTATACATTACACTTCATGCATCTATTTCAGAGTCTTTAAGTAATCAGTTGAACTGGCCACTTTTATGCATCACACTTCATGCAACTATTTCAGAGTCTTTAAGTAATCAGTTGAACTGGCCACTTTTATGCATCACACTTCCTGCACCTATTTCAGAGTCTTTAAGTAATCAGTTGAACTGGCCACTTTTATGCATCACACTTCATGCAACTATTTCAGAGTCTTTAAGTAATCAGTTGAACTGGCCACTTTTATGCATCACACTTCCTGCACCTATTTCAGAGTCTTTGAGTAATCAGTTGAACTGGCCACTTTTATGCATCACACTTCCTGCACCTATTTCAGAGTCTTTAAGTAATCAGTTGAACTGGCCACTTTTATGCATCACACTTCATGCACCTATTTCAGAGTCTTTAAGTAATCAGTTGAACTGGCCACTTTTATGCATCACACTTCCTGCACCTATTTCAGAGTCTTTAAGTAATCAGTTGAACTGGCCACTTTTATGCATCACACTTCATGCATCTATTTCAGAGTCTTTAAGTAATCAGTTGAACTGGCCACTTTTATGCATCACACTTCATGCATCTATTTCAGTCTTTAAGTAATCAGTTGAACTGGCCACTTTCATGCATCACACTTCATGCATCTATTTCAGAGTCTTTAAGTAATCAGTTGAACTGGCCACTTTTATGCATCACACTTCATGCAACTAGTTCAGAGTCTTTAAGTAATCAGTTGAACTGGCCACTTTTATGCATCACACTTCATGCATCTATTTCAGAGTCTTTAAGTAATCAGTTGAACTGGCCACTTTTATGCATCACACTTCATGCAACTAGTTCAGAGTCTTTAAGTAATCAGTTGAACTGGCCACTTTTATGCATCACACTTCATGCATCTATTTCAGAGTCTTTAAGTAATCAGTTGAACTGGCCACTTTTATGCATCACACTTCATGCAACTAGTTCAGAGTCTTTAAGTAATCAGTTGAACTGGCCACTTTTATGCATCACACTTCCTGCACCTATTTCAGAGTCTTTAAGTAATCAGTTGAACTGGCCACTTTTATGCATCACACTTCATGCACCTATTTCAGAGTCTTTATTAAGTAATCAGTTGAACTGGCCACTTTTATGCATCACACTTCATGCACCTATTTCAGAGTCTTTAAGTAATCAGTTGAACTGCATCATGGTTGTAATTAAGTAAATAGAACCTGCCACAAAACCAACTCAAGTTAGCCCAGGTTCCATCAAAGCACAGTTAATATTGAAGTAGAAACACTGAGAGAAACCATTTGTTATAGGTTCTCTCTGACACATGCTGGGGCTTGTCATATTTGACTGATGGAACAAATGACAGAATACAGGTTAGTACTGTAAACTGTATGGTGGACAATTACTATTTCATTAGAGTTGTTTAATTATTGTAACAAAATGTCATGTTTCCTCCTTTCATTTAATGCTCTGCTCAATTGTTTCCCAAAACAAATAGAAAGTGATGAGTGGTGAACAATAAACATAATTTATATAAAGCTTTAAATTAATGTTGCAAGTTATACAACTTCATGCTAAGTGTCCTGAAGAGGTTTTTTGTGAAATTTAAGCCAGTTTTACACTATATGTAAGTTGCTGAAACCAATTGTGTTCTTGTCACAGCTGGTCATTGATTCAGGAATTGTTCCATCGCTCGTGAGCTTGCTGGGTCACTCTAAAGACACTGTTGTGGTAAGGGCTCTTTGTTCACTCCTCTTAATCCCAGTGATAAATTCCTAACTGTGTGAAGTTTCATTGAGCCAGTTGGTAACTGCAGAAATTTATTAGACAAGTATGTAAATTATTACCTCCTGACTACTAAAACAGACACTAGTGCAAATCAGTTAATTGGTTGTCCTCTGAAAATGAAAAATAAAAATGTGGCAATTACTAGTTGAACCTGTAATCTGCCATGCTGTTAAGCATTATCACCAAGTGTTTTTAATTATAATTGTGTTATGCAATGTCTTGTTAGTGCTCATATATGCAGTCAGGTGAAATCAATATTAAAGTAACTGACAACACTGAGTACTGGGCGAATTAACATTGCATAAATGTGTAACTGTTGACGCTTTTTATTTGCTGTTTTTAGACACCTGCATTGCGAGCTGTTGGAAACATAGTAACAGGCACAGATGAACAGACACAAGTAAGCTGGGCACATCATTTGTTGGTACATTTATTGTGGCTCCATATTTTTTACGGCCTCTGGCTGTTAAAGGTACCTCACAAAAACTAATGCAGGGAAAGCTAGCATTTGATGAGCCAGCATTTTGTTGTGTGGGGGGGGGGGGGGTATTCCTCCAAGTCACTCAACACCTCAGAAACCAGTCAGAACTACGTAAAGAATGCGTGTACACCCATGGCACTAAAACTAAATACAGGTCTAATGGCACCTGTCTTGTTTAGTCCATTTGACTGGGCATAGAGTTTAAATCACCTTACACATGGCTTTGCTTTGATCTTCACACCCATAACATAATCTTGTGCTGTGTGGATAAATATTCTACCAACAACAGGCATTAGACCTTTTTTTCTTAGTTCACCCATAACAGTCAAGGTACTGTGCCTTAACAGATGTTACCTTTCCTTGTACATATAAGGGAAGCCTGGGACTACAGTTTTCCTTACTTGCAGATAAAAACAATATGGATTAAAAAGTTTACCCATCGTAAGGTGTACTTTTTATCTTTTGTTTACTTTAGTGGGTGATACAATGCAATGCACTGTTTTACTTCAAAAATCTCTTGACACACAAGAAAGCCAGTATTGTCAAGGTCAGTACGACTTCGCTGTAGCTGTAATAGCTCCTGCTTTCCTGCACTGCTGTTAATCCTTGTGCAACCAGTATATAAAACCTTTTTCTGTTTATAACATTGTAGGAGGCAGCATGGGCAATATCAAATGTAACAGCTGGCCCTAAAGAGCAGATTCAGGTAAAAAACCTCATCGACAAATAAATAAAGGTCTTATTTAATTTATTACTTGTTCTTCAAGTAAGTGTTATAAAAGTGAGTTTTTTCTATTTGCAGGCTGTTATCAATGCCGGCTTGGTACCTTTGATTATAAATGTTCTGAAGGTGAGCTTCAAATGTTGATTATCAACTAGGTTTGTGTTGTTATGATCTTTTTCCTTTTTAGTGGGGGGGGACTTTTTGTATACTTGCAGTCCATATGGGAGGGGCATTCCCTGGAAGAATTGTTAGATGGAGTTCATTATTCGCCTCCAAAATAATCTGGTCTCCAACAGTGTTCCAGATTACTTCTTAAGGCAGAGGGTCAAAGAATTTTGAGGGGTCTATAGATGTGGATCTCTTCAAATCTTCTCAAGTTGACCATTTATTTTGTCGGGTCACGTTTCCAGCTTTGTTGGGTTTTTGACCCGAGACCCCTCACTTATCTGGAACACTACTCCAAATTCAACACAAAATCGAACTTGATCCTATACTCAAATTTTGATTTGTTTAATTTGCGTGATAAGCATATTAGAATTCTGCAGGTTTTCTGAGTTGTAAAAGCAGTCTCTCGTTTATAGAAATTTTTTGTTTACATGTTGCATTAATTTATTAGGGTGGTGAAGCAGGTCGGTCAGACTTTAAAAGCCAAAAGGAAGCAGTGTGGGCCATCACAAACTATACATCAGGCAGCACACCAGACCAGGTATGCATATTTGATTTGTAAACAGCAAACACCTGTACTTGTGGTAAGATTTTCACATTCTGATTCAGTTTTCTTACTAGGCAGAAATTAACAAAAACAACAACTGCAACAACAAAACCAACCAACCAAACATATAGCAGGATGTGAAAGCTAGCCATTTGAAAGACCAGGCCCTTGGAAAAATGATAGCTGAATAAAGTTACGGTTTTCCTTCCTAACATTTTGATCTATAGCATCAAAAGGCATTTCAGAAACCAGTCGCAAAGCTACAATGAGCATGTGAGGATGTAAGAAGAGACCTGTCTTTGTAGGGTTACACAGTCATTGAAGCTACTGTAATTGTCATTTATCTCTAGACTCTCTGCCCACACAGACTATAAACACTACACAAACCGTACAGCCTATTTTTTCAGTATTGGATAAATTTTATTCATTCCCACAAAGTAACGTGAGAAATGCTTTGTATGAAATTTTATTACACTTTGCAGATTAACTTCCTTGTTGAGGGTGGTGTTATTGAGCCAATGTGCAAGCTCTTGGAAGCCAAGGATACCAAGGTAATGTGTTTTTAGCTGTTACAGATGAGTTATCATCCCTCTGCAACAATCATCCCCCTTAAACACCAAGCAATCACATATAGCCATGCTGACCAGCACAGTACGTCAATCAAAAATTGCAATGAAATGGTTTTGATTGTTTGGCAAATTAACACGTTTACTCTACATTAACACGCTGAACGAATAGCAGATTAAATAAATATTTTCGGCTCCTCAAGAATAGCAACAGCTCTCTTCCTACAAGTAAGGATAAGAAAGCAGAATGACGTTAATTGCCGAATAAGATAATTATATGACATTCTGCACTTTCTTGGAGCTAACCAGAGTTTCAGTTTGTCTCTCACAAAGCATAAAATCTTCTAATTTCTAAACGGTTGCTTCACTTGTTCAACATATCTGTTTGAAAAGAACGCCAACAAATTCTCCTTTTACATTTAATGTTCAAAATGTTTCTTGCATCCTGCCCTTCAATTAGACATGAAACTGCAAGGGAAAATCACGAATCAGAAGCATCATTAGCTTTATCTTGCATCCAAATAATCACCTGTAAATGAAAATTTACAAGATTTTGTTGATTTGATAGCTTTTCAATGTGTTGACATGTTGCAAAGGAAATGCATTATTTTGTGAAGTTACTTCTCAATCATTGAATGACTGGCATAATCTATTTCTTAGACTGTTCTTGTCCTTCTGGATGGATTTAACCACATTCTTTCGGTAAGTTGAACTAATATAGACATCATTTCATTTCAGACATCTGGCTGGTAAGGTGTTGTAAGAAACCAAAACAAGACAAAAATAATATGAATTTCAAAGTTGTTACTTATCAAGCAGACAAGTGGATATAAAATTAAATTAAATTCCACCAAAAAGCCGTTATTGTATATGATGGCACTGGCTAAGAAACTCATCTCTCTTGGAGACTGAACTAGGGTTGAGCATTTGCACATAAGTCCAGAGCTAATTAATGGTTCTGGTAGTTTGTATATCAGTTAATTTGAAGGCACCGAGTAAGATTTGTAAATTATACATTATCAGCTTTAAGAATAATAATTGTATTTTTACTTAAATCACCAGAGTGCCATCAAGATTGACAGTCTTATGGAAAAAGTCTGCACACAAATGGAAGAGTACCAAGGTAATGTTTACAAAATTAAAACTTGAAACTGTCTGCAACTGAATTAACTTACCGGTAACTTGTTGCAGGCATCAGGTGCAGTAACCAAATGTTTCAAAGTGGAAAAGATACTTAAAGATTTGAGACTTGGGATTGGGATTGTATGTTTAAAGCCATCAGAAATTAAGACTAAGGGATTAAATTGGTTGTTATGGCATTTTTAATGAATTATGTTTGAATTACATACTAGCTATTACTTCTCAGGTGTACAACATATTGAAGAGTTACAGACCCACCAGAACTTTGAGGTGTATAAATCAGCTTTGGCAATAATTGACAAGTATTTCTCTGAAGAGGTAGGATAAGCAATGTGCTTTATTCTTTAAAAGGGAAATGAACATTTTACAACCGAGGCCTGGTAACCTCAGCTGATGATTGCCAGACTACAGATGAATGTTGTGGGCTTTGAATCCTGGCTGGAACACCAATTAGGTCTGCAGCAAATTGGTGATATTATCTTGGCTACGCACAACACATTGCTAGTGAGTAGGGATGTACAATTTCGGTTGGCTTTATGATTTTTTGAAAGTAAAATTCTAAGCTTTCGACTCTGCCAAATGGAGAAGATCAAAAGAGTGATCAATTTATATGGCATCAAGACATACATCAAGCTAAAAAGAAAGCTCAAGGAAATAAATCCTGTGCCTCAAGATCAACTGAATCCAAAAGAAGTCTGTGGCCCCTGCCACACGTCATGTGACCTGACCAAGTTGCTAGACTCTAGCAGAGTTGAAAGCTTAGAATTTCACTTTCAATGCAGTGTAGTCTCAAAAATTCACAATTAAAAGTCAACTGACATTGCTATTGAGTTTAGATGATTGCAAAACTGGGCAAACCACTGGCCTTGCTTCCTTCACCTCATATTAAACGAGAGGGCAACACTAAGAACCCACATATCTGCTCAAAAACAGTAAAGGATGTAGTTTGGGTGTGGTGGTCTGGCCTGAGTCTGTCATTCAAGAGGGCTTTCATCACTGGCTTTGCTTTGTTGTATGTGTCTTAGTACCCTCCAGCAAAGCTGCAAATAACAATTGGTGCACAGGTAACAGCAGAGCAAAATTAACCCATGTACAATAAATTCCAACTGTGGCGAACCTTAATGTGCAAACAAACATCTTCCAAGCCAGTGCTGTCATTTCCCAGATGAATGGCAATCTAACTCATAACCCATAGTCAGGCAAATGTCCTTTCAAGGAAAACATTTAAGGTTATTATTGTAACCACTAGGCAACTCTGTTTCCCTGATAAAAGACAACCATATTTAGTGACACCAAATATTGTCTGTTCTGTCAGGCATCATTACAATCAAGTCATAGTAGTGATTGTTTCAATGGGGGAGGGTAGGGATAATTCACTGTTCTTCCTTACTACTGAAATGTAGTATTCGTTGCTTTCTGCCCTTCCTTGGTTTGAAAATGAAGAAAGGAAATATCACGAGTAAAATGTGTTGTTGTTAACTTGTTCCAGAGTGCTGAAGAGGTTGCTCCTCAAGCCACTAACGAAGGATTTCAGTTTGGTACCCCACAGCAAATTCCAGTCGGTGGATTCCACTTCTGAACCAGTGCAACTTCTTCCTCATGTACATATCCTGTCAGTTAGCAAAATTAAGAAAATTATCAAATGGCCATGATATCAAATAATATGTCAATGTGTACATCAGCTAAAATATTGTCATTCACAATTCTGATGTGCAAATGAATTGGTGCAAAACTGGAAACTGTGTTTCTACAAAATAATAGAAAGAAGCACAGAGTATGTAAGGTAGAATATAAAGCTTATGGCAAATAAAGTCAGTTACTTAGTTACTGTTGATGTGTCAGTTCACTTTATTTGTTTCATTCAAAATTTTGACTATTATGTACAGCAAGTTTTTCTTCCGAAAAAAAAAGGCCTCCAAATCCCATTCGTAGGAAGCCCTCCCATAATAAGCCCACCCGAATATAAGCCTGTGGGATTATATTAAGTTTACTTCCCAAGAACGATTATGGCATAACATCCGCCCATTATAAGTCCCCTCGTACACTATCACGATAATTATTATTCTACCTACCTAAATAGCAATCTGAATACTGTATGCACAACAACAAACTTATTTACCACAACAGGGGTGCTACAAAAACAAACAAGTATGAAACAAGATAATTAAATTAATGTTGGATCATGCGATCATTGTTTTTGTTGTGCTGCATTCCTTACACTGTGCACAGATAGTATTCGCAAGGAAGTTCAAATCTTCCACTTTTACCCACATTTTCTGACGCAAAATCACTTCCAAATGTAAGCCGAACCGTTTTTGAAGTGCAAAACTTCCTCCCATAATAAGCCCACCAAAAAAGCCTTAGTGACAAATATAAGCCCAGGGCTTATTACTGAAATTTATGCTATTTAAATATTTAAGAAAAATGACTCCATCCTCGCAGACCCAGGGGGAGATAGTCAAGGAACGAGGAAAAAAAAAGGGCGAAATCAATGGTACATAACATTTGTAATGGGAGTACTTTGGGTTTGTAAAACAGCTACAAAACAAATTCAAATGATCACGTTTTCTTTCTGTGTAAAAGCTCTCCCCCCACCCTTGCCAAAAAAATTTCAGGGAAACTTACTCTTGCTGCTGATATTGAACAGCCTCAGCTAAACCACTGTATCCTTGCATGCCACATTTAACACCTGCTAATGAGCAAGCAAAATTTAGCGTATCTTGCAGTGATGAGTTTTTCCAAAGACAAGCAATGACACCAGCGATAAAAGTGTCCCCAGCGCCAAGAGTGTCAATTACATTCTTAGGGGGGTAGGCATCGCTGTGTTTCACTGCACCATCAGGACCAATGCCATCCGCACCCTCCTCTCCCCAAGCACAAATCAACACGGCACCTGACTTGGTCTTGCTGTGAAGTGACTTGACAGTTTCTGCTGGCGAGGAGAAACCACGAGATCGTGCGAAATCTTTGCTAATAAACACGACGTCTCCTTTGTTGAGCAACTGCAGAAGGTCTTCTCTAGGCCTCTCTAATTCGACTGAAACCTTGATTTTCTTAGCGAACGGCTCGAGCACATTAAATTTATCGACAATGTCAATCATTTTAATAATCTCCTGCTCATTTCTTCTGCCTTCAAAGTGGATCCACCCGTACTTAGACAAGTCTACCTTTTCAAAGTCTGCAACTTCGAGTTCCGGGAGGTCATTTCTGTGATGCACGATCGTTCTGGTTCCCGTTTGAAGACTCAGCACAACACAAGACGTTGGAGTTCCACAGTCTTTATGGCAGATACAGTTATCATAATGTATTCCACGATCGCTCATTTGTTGAAGAATAAAATCTGCCTGGAAACCACAGGACATGGTGCTAAAAAATTCAGACTCCATTCCAATTTCCTTCAATACTGTTGCAGTGTTGCAGGCGTTCCCTCCAGTCTGCCATCTCTGAGAAATGGCTCTGTAGTCATTGTCCTCTTTAGGGTAGCTTTCGCAAGTGTTAACAATATCAAGGGCAGCAAGACCAACGCACAAAATCCTTCTAGAGTCCACACAATGCATCTTGCATGTTGAAAAGAACTTCTAAGCAAAAATATAAAACGAGAATCAATAAAGTAATCTTCCGAGACGAGAAGAGCCTGGGAGCAAATGAGAAACGTAAGCAAAAGAGGACAACATACTTGTGTTTGGTGCGAAAATATGCATGCAGGGGGGGCTGGCAGCTACCTTTGATCTTGCCGCTTTTGGCCTCTACATGATTGCCCCAGTAAAGAAATCTGTCAATCATTCGAAAACTCTAACGAGCATGCGCGAAGTGCAACGAAGTCTCGCGGACGCGAACTACTCGAGAATATGTACTTTTTTTGTTCGTGGTGACTTGATTGTGGAAAAGGAATTCGTTTTTTGTTATTGTTTATTTGCTGTTAGTATTTTTGGCGACAGTACAGCGTTTGGGCACCACATTTCTCTAAATTCTGGATCTGTGTACACTCCTGCTGTGTATTATGTCAAGAACATGAGCGTGATGGTTGTGTCATCGAAAATATATATAAACGTTCGCGGTGTCAACAGCCACTTGACCTGGGAAATGGCATTAAAGTTGCAGCTTTCGACCTTCCATTTCGATCCATTTCTGTTTCTGAGACCATCAAAATCGATGGAATGAAGGACCAGCTTTATTTTAGGTTAGTAGAGCAGTCAATACTGAATATGCAAGTGACAAGTTTCCGCCTGAGATTTTCCCAGTTGAGTGTTGAACAAACTACGCTCAAAAACTATATTCTAGCAGATGATTGTGGATTTCGTCATCTCAGGAAGATTTATAAGAATCTTTTTACTGTGGAAACTGTGGAATCGTCCAGCCAACAAAGCGAAAAGAGGAGATTTCGATTACGAGTCTTCTTTAAGTCTGTTTCACAATGAAGACACAAAATCGAATGCGAAGGCTTAGAATGTATTAAAAATGGGCTTGAACTTTCACATGCACTTGCCTCAAGTTTTTTGCGTCTTATTTACAGCTGTAAGCGTAATTACGTGTAAAACACCACGTTTATTTTATGGAATTCTTCTTTTTGTGGCTTGAGTGTTTCTTGGCGGCAGTTGTTTCTGCAAATATATTGGTTGGTTGCAGTTACAAGAAAAATAAGAACATTTGAGATGATAGAATTTTGCAACTGAAAAGGATAGCTTATAAAGGACAACCAACAAAAGAAGAATGCTTGACCTTACAAACAGAGCTGTCTGAGGTTTGCTTGTTTTGATAAGAGAACTTAAAGAATTGGCAAAGTAAATACACCTAGGTTTAGGAAAACTCCCTAGTTCCATATATTGTACTGACATGCTAAGTTTAATTCAATGGAAATGCAATGAACTATCACATTTCCAAGCATTTTCCCACATTATGCATGCAACTGTCCAATGAGAAGGTTTATAAACATTTGCTAGGGTAATCTGAAAAGATTGAAGGATTTGCAATTATATGATTTTTTGTATTTTGCCTGTAGCCTGTACAAGAAGCTTAATTCAAAGGAAAGACATTCAGGCCCATTTTTCTTAAGTGTCAGTGAAAAATTGGTAGTTTGAGTTCAGTAACACCAGGTGAACTATGCAATAATGGAGTATTAGACAATGCAAAAGTTCTAAACTGTCCCTTCTGTTAAAAGAGCAATTGACTTCTGCTCACACCCTTTCAGACATTTTTGTACTTCTGATGAGGAAAAAGTTCCAATTGCCAAGGAGAATTCAGTTTTTTTGAAGATGGATACATATGAAATAAATCAGGTGTGAACTGCCTGATGTAACAAATGTGGCCATAAAGGGCTTGCAGTTTTTAAAGTGCACCTGACCCCAAAATATTTTTTTCGCTACAATAACTCTTTGCACCTGTTCGAAAAGCATTACGCCTTTTTTATGAAATCCCCCCCAGTCTTGACTTTTTATAGGCTGTAAAAGTTACGAAAACTAGCCATCATCTGGAACACGACCGAGTTAGTGAGGGCATGGGTCTATTCTGGATTTGACATCACAAACTGATTTACATCTCCTTAAGTCTTTGTAAACATGCATGCAAAGCAGTTTTTGATGTAAAATCAAGAATAGACCCATGCCCCTTCTAACTCAGTCGTGTGACAAATGGTGCTTAGTTTGTCGTAAGTTTTGAAGCCCATAAAAAAGTCAAAAACTGCAAATAATGGCGAAATGTTTTTA
The DNA here is from genome assembly GCA_964017195.1 of Siderastrea radians. NCBI lineage: Eukaryota > Metazoa > Cnidaria > Anthozoa > Scleractinia > Rhizangiidae > Siderastrea > Siderastrea radians. Next base: position 38,826,169 of record OZ024890.1, read on the forward strand.
AAATAGGTGCAAAGATCTATATTAGCGTAAAAAATATTTTGGGGTTAGGTGCACTTTAAATGTTTTCAACTTGAGCAGTTGAAAAGGCAAATTTGATCCGGGTCGAGACTGAATTTTTTCAAGTTTGCTTTTTCAACTGCTCAAGTTGAATGCATTTAACTGTGAGGATCATTATTTCAGAACTGTTACCGATAAGGTAGGGGAAAACAGGTCAAAACAGTGTTGAAAACGAGGCTGGCATGCATTCAGTAACTGTTTATAAAGGAGATGTGAAATAACCCCAGAATGGCTGATCAACCATGGTTGCTCCAAGTGTGCAACAGTCCTTTTGAAGTGTTTTCAGAAAATTAAGGATTAACATAGCTGTCCATATATATGTCATCAGTCAAAGTCCCTGTACAACCAAAACCTTTGCCCAAAACATATTTATCAACATGCACCTTGGATAACCAATGCCTGCCAGATCCAAAGTGATGGTGTGTTTGCCAGAGTATCTTTACTTTACCGACTGTCGGAACCTTTGCAAACTCCACCCCCAAATGATTGTTTTGTTTGCAAAAGCTGTTCAACATCAATTGCACTGTCAAGAAAAGTTCAAGTCCCTTCAGAATTCAAATGCCAATTTTCCACAAACCCATTCATGGTGAAATATATGAAGCCAAGGTCACCAAGTAAATATGTGAAATGACTGGCTGAAGTATTGCTGTCAGTTGAGCAACCTGGGCCCTTTAAGTTTCAGTTCTCACCCCAGAGGTGTGATAGACAAAATCTAAATGAAAAACTATTTCACCTTTTTCTCCAAAAAATGAGCTTTATTATCAGGTATACCTACACACTGTAGGCAATATCTGTGACTCACGTGGCGAAGTCAAAGAGCAAAGTGTTGTAAACATCACCTCTCAGCTTTTCATCATTTAAGGATTCTAGAGAGCTGTACATGAAAAAATCTCTTGTGGACTGTGAGGTAGTAACATAACTTGGGCAAAACAAAAATAATTTGGATCAACAAAACCTCCACAATTAATTGTTGACTCCTCCTGGGTAGTTCCTATAAAGAAAGAAAAATCTACAGTGTATGTCAATGAAACAAGGACAAAGTCTCAAGCGACAATTCTTAGTGAAAGAGGAGAGCGAATCTGGCCGCTGTGAAATGTGTCAGAAAATGAAATGCTTCAAAACTCGTAAAATCAGTACCAGAAAAAGCAGAAAGGGCAACCAAATCAGATAGAAACAAAGGTAAAAAAAAGCGATCGAAACCTTCCCTTGAATGTTTAAACTTGGTATAACGGAAATAACGCTGAACCAACACAAACACGCGTACACCAAATAACGGCTAATTCGGCTAATTCTCCTTCCTCGCCACCGCCATGTTTGTTTGGAATAAAATTAGTACACAGTCCTACTCGGCCAAATTTCTTTACTGGGGCGATCATGTAAACTCGGTTCCAGACCTCGCTGCCAGCCCCCCCTGTATGCATGGTTTTAAAATCATCTAGCCTTTCTCAAAGGTCCCTCGCTCTTCATTTCCGGTTCCGGTGGTGGGCCCGTGAGCGAAGGACTTTTGTATCACTTGCAGCGCTCCAAATCTACAAGAGGAATTTTCGTCCTGTGGGTCTTATCCAATCAAAAACAGCCTTACTGACGCGCTCGCGCTCTTTTTTGGAGTTTTTCGAGATTCTAGCCTGCGCAGCAGTCGTTTCTGTTTCCTTTTAGCCAAGCGGGAGAAGCGTGAACCAAGCAGGATACGCGCAGGGGCATGGGGAGAAAAGGACTTTTTGCTCTTGCTGTCGCTCTTGCTCCTTTTCGCCCCATGTGGTCGCGCGTATCCCGCTTGGTTCCAATCTCGTACCCAGAGCCCGCGCGTATTTACGGTCAGCGGGATCGAAAAACCGGATGCCCATGCCACTTTTGCGGCTTCCGGATTTAAGGGGGCCCTCTGGTTGAAATTTAGAAAATTTGAAAAATTTTTGAGAATTTTTTTTCTTTAGAAAAAACCTACTTAAATCTACCGGGTATCTAGATTTGGAATATGTCATTTGTTTTTACATAAATTTTCTTGCCAAGTCAAAAAATGCAGTTGTTTTGAAGCTTGTTTTTCCGTTGCCATGGTAACCTACTGAAAACAATACCTTTTTCCCCAATTTTTCAGGCATAGATGTAAATGCATCACCCAGTTCCACAGTCCTGAGCTCCCCTACATCCCGTAGTTCATTCCAGATTCCAAAATGTTAGTTTAGAGGCCTGGATACAAAGCAAGAACGATTTCGAACAAGGTCGCCATTTTTCACCTCGTGTGTCAGTTCATAGTCTATATATTTCGTTCAAAGGAAGGTAAATTATGCCGAATCTAGGGAAAAAATAGTCAGTTTTGAAGAAAGCTATACCAAAGAAGCGAAAAGGATTCAAAGGTGTTCAAAAGCAAGCCAAAAGAGCGAGCAACGTTACGAGTGAACAAAACTTAAACATCACGTTTGTCGGTGAAGATGATGTGGTAAGCGAAATGATTCCACCACCAATAGTGCCGGCTTCTTCTCGCGAACTTGGCGCTTGTGTTGTTGATGCCTCTTCCTCGGACGAAAGTACACTTGATGACTTGGAGACTGCTCAAGGATATCGCCTGGTATCAATGGAAAGTCTTAGAGAGTTTGTGAAGAGAATTCATACACATGCACCATGTGCCTCAGGTGAGCCCGTTGGAATTTTTACATATTATTATTATTATTAGGAAAAAACGTGAAAATAAATCTGTGTTCCGCTAATTTATTGAGGTGTCAACGAGCAAATGATAAATTATTTCCTTTTATTTACCATGTAGGTGAAATTGACATATTAGAGAGTTCAGTGAACAGAATAGGGATGAGCAGTTCAATCTTTGCCAAGTGCGGCTGTGGCATGACAGAGTTCCTTGCCACTGGTGATCACCCCTCCAATGACACCACTCCAAGGACAATTCAAGGCAAAGATTTGAATAGACGAATAGTGTATGGTGCTTTTGAGATGGGAGTTGCAAGAGAAGGTATTGCCAAACTTTGTGAAATGCTTAACATGCCATTCTGCATGTCTTTCTCACCTGGTATGACCATGAAGAAGCACTAAGCAAGGCTCATGAAGAGGTGGTACAGGAACAATTAGCAATAAACAGAGCCGAGGCAAGAAAGCAGGCAATAGAAGAAGAAGGTATAACTGATGCTAATGATCAAACTTTAATTAGTATTCCCGTAAGTTTTGATGGTTCATGGTCAAAACGTGGTTACACTGCCAATCACTGTGTGGGATTTGTAATCTCTGCTGCAACTGGCAAAGTACTTGATCTGGAAGTTATTTCCAAAACTTGTGGCTTGTGCCAGATGTTTGCCTGGTTATACCCAGAATTCTAATGAGTCCATTAACTCACTAGTCTGGGACAAATGTCCAAAACACAAGTGGCATGGGAAAAGGAGAGTGTAGTTGGCTGCTTCTTCGGCTGCCTTACATTTTAGTGCTGGTGCCTCCTCAAAGCATGCTGTAATGGAGAAGGCTGGGCTATTTGTGGGTGAGAGTGCCAAGAAGGAAGCCAGGAGAAGGGATTCAGAGAGAGTTAAACAAGCAGAGAAGAGAGTACAAGATCGGCACAAGAAATACAGAGTTGCTCGGAGACAAGCCAAACAGCGTGATGAAGATCTCAGGATCCGTCGCGAGGGAGTAACATATGAGGCTGGGGCTTTTGGTGAATTAGAACCCTGCAATGAACCGAAAAGAAAGAAAAGGGCAAAGTAGAGCAAGAAAAGGCTGTGGACATATCCACTTCAATATATCTTTTGCCAACATATTGTGTTTTCTGTGAAAAACTAACTTAAAGACATGTTTCCAGACATGGTTAACTTTAAATTGCATTTTCCGAAAATATGCATTTTTCGTGTTTTTTGGGGTGCCCCCTTAAATTTTTCAAGTTGTATTCATGCAATCATCACCAAATTTGGCACAAATATTTTTGACTTGACAAACTATAAACCTATTGAGCCAAATTTCATTTCACTAAAAATAACTGGAGTTCCGAGGAGTTGATCTTTTCTTGAAATGCTTTGGTTACCATGGTGACACAAAAAGTCGAAACCCGATTTAGCTCAATAGGTTTGTAGTGCCTTTTAATTAGATTCATGAGGCTTAAATCCAGCTCCATAAGATGTATTTTGTGCTTTTAATTTGAGGGGGCAGAAGATAGCTTGAAAAATGATAGTCATTGTTTTTGTTAATAATTAACAAGAAAAGCCCCAGGGGCATTACCCCGCCGTTCCCCCCTGCCCTTGGGGTGTAAAAGATATTATTGTCACTCAAGATACACGCTCTAGCCTGTGTAGCAAAAGACGCGACGAGTATGTTTGGACCGGAGGTCTGGGGCAAGTGACCACCAAAAAATGGAAAATAAAAAAAACAAGAAAAGCCCCAGGGGCATTAACCCCGCCGTTGTTCTCTCTGCCCTTGGGGTCCAAAATATATTACGGCCACTTAAGATACAAGCCAAGTGGTGTAAATTTTAAAAGTTGGCGATTTATCGTATTTTTTACGCGTTTGCAATGATAATACAAGAAAAGCCCCAGGGCCATTGGACCCCGCTATTCCCCCCCCCCCTCGGGGTGCAAATACATTACGGTCACTCAAGATATGTGCCCAAGTGGTATAAAGTTTTGAAGTTGGTGATTTTTCTAGCGTTTTCTAACATCCCCCCCCCCCCCCAACGTCTTCTCTGCACCCTTCTCCTTGTGATATCATGGATCCCTTATAGTATGAATACCTTTCCCTTCCCTCATTCCTTGGTCATCCACCTGTTCTAGCACTCGCGAAGAAGAACGTGACGAAATAGTTTTGACCATGGAGTGACTTAGTTACGTCAATTTTTTAACGAAATGACATCTCAGCGTAATTCTAAATATTAAACAAGGGCACGGAAATTTAAATAGATTTATCGATGAAGAAAAATTATCCTTAAATCAAAAGGGAACGGTTATCTACTGAAAAATGAAACGTAAAGGTCTACTTTTAGACCATGATTCGATAAATGCTTTAGCGAAAGCAAAACAATTCCCCGAATCGGCTTCTGTCTTTCAATGACGTAATGTTTACGTGTTACGGTAAGTTTAGGTGAATTCATGCCATCATCAAAGCTCGCTAGCACCTTCTTCCTTGCTCTCATCGAAGAGAAGTCAACTCCATTGAATTTCTTGTACTTTTCTACACAACTTTCCCTAAAGATTTTGGTGAAGCAAAGCAAAACCGCCAAAAAAATGCTTGCATTTTACTGTTGAATTATTCAACTTGGCGAAAGCGAGGGACTTCCCCGAATCGCCTTTTGTGTTTCAGTGATGTAATGTTTACGTGCCAGGGCAAGTTTGGCAAATTCATGCCAGCTTTAAAGCTCGCTAGCACCTTCGTTCTTGCTTTCATCGAAGGGGTTTTCATGCCATTAAATCGCCAGTCATTTTCTACACCAACTTTCATGAAAATTCTGGCGAAACCAACATTACCGGCAAGTATTGTTTTGACCGAGCGGAGGTCTGGGGCAAGTGACCACGACGACAAAAAAAAAAACAAGAAACGCCCCAGGGGCATTGGACCCCGCTGTTTTTCTCCTCCTCCCAGGGGGCAAAATATGTTACGGTCACTCAACATACGAGCCCAAGGCGTGTAAATTTTAAAGTTGGTGATTTATCGTACCTTTGACGTGTTTGCTGCCATTCCCCCTTACGTCTTCTTCGCACCCTTCTCCCTGTGATAACATGAATCCCTGATAGTATGAACCCCATCCCTCATTCCTTGGTCATCCTTTTGTCCTAGCTTTCGCGAAGAAGAACGTGACGAAATATTTTGACCGTAGCGTGACTCAGTTACGTCACGTTTTTTAAATAAACGAACTGACATGCCAGCGTAATTCTAAATAGCAAGGGCACGGAAATTTAAATAGATTTCTTGATAAAGAAACTTATTCTAAAATCTAAAGGAAACTGGTAGCTATGGGAAAAAACGTAAAAGTCTATTTTAGGCCGTGATTTGATGAGTGATTTGGTGCAAGCAAGTACTTCTCCGAATCGGCTTCTGTCTTTCAATGACGTAATGTTTATGTGCTACGGCACGTAGCTTGAATCATTGGCTTTCAAGGCTCGCTAGCACCTTCGTCCTTGCTCTCATCGAAGAGAAGTCAACTCCATTGAATTTCTTGTACTTTTCTACACAACTTTCCCTAAAGAGTTTGGCGAAGCAAAGCAAAACTGCCCAGAAACTGCTTGCATTTCACTGTTGAATTATTCAACTTGGCGAAAGCAAGGGACTTCCCCGAGTCGGCTTCTGTGTTTCAGTGATGTAATGTTTAAGTGCCAGGGCAAGTTATTAGAATTCATGCCAGCTTCAAAGCTCGCTAGCACCTTCGTTCTTGCTTTCACTGAAGCGGTTTTTATGCCATTAAATCGCCAGTAGTTTTCTACACCAACTTTCATGAAAATTCTGGCGAATAAACGCTAAACGAACGCACATTACCGGCAAGTATTGTTTTGACCGAGCGGAGGTCTGGGGCAAGTGACCACGACGACAAAAAAAGAAAAAAAACGGGTATTACTAGACCCCGTCCTGACGGCGGAGTAAAAAACGGGTATTACTAGACCCTGTCCTGACGGCGGGGTAAAAACGGGTATTACTAGACCCCGTCCTGACGGTGGGGTAACTAAGAATAAACAATTGTGGTCACGTTCACTCATTGGCTGGCACATGAAGTCCTAAACTTGCTTCATGCCAAATTTCAGCCATTTACCGTAAATGGCTTTGATGCTATGACTAGTTTAGCTATGACCCATTGCATTGATAAATTTCAACAAGAGGGCCCCCTTAAGAAGCACACGTGCGGTCCGGTGCGGCAGATTTTGAACTGAGCATACGTTATGAGTCGTGTAAAGACAAAAAAGGCGCGAAATATTAGGACTTCCCCTTGTTTTTGGCGCCTTTGACATTCACGCGAGACTTGCGTGAAAATGAAAATATTCCTCGCTCACAGACTCGCGAAGATGGCCGCACCGGTTTCTATAAATTTGTTAAAATTTGTTCACTTCACGTTAGAAAATTCAATTCAGAAAAGAGACCGGACCTCTAATGAAAAGAACGCCAATATGAGGCGCTGAAGACTGTTGTTGTTGAGGGTAAAGATATACCATTTGTGTACTGCCAGCTGAATATGGAAGATCTCTCAGTGACTGGCTACCTCCATGCGTTTGTGACTGAATGTGTGTGTGTTTTTTAGCAAAAGTAGTGAAGAGAAATTTAACTCTTTTATTGTAGTCGTATACTCATTAAACTTTTTGATGGACGAACAAATATCAAACATGAACGTTTTCAAGGGTACTGAAAACGTAGCCATTGTCGAAGAGTTTGAAGTGCCCCCCAAATTTTATTTCACATCTTACGGCCCTTTACAAAATTAATTAACAAATTTTCAGCGACATCATGAAAGAAAAAAAACCATGGTCATGGACGAGGTTCATATAGCAGTCAATTAGTGTGTAGAACCTTCTTGTGTTTTGTAAGCTTACTAATTTGAAAAGTCGAACTGAGCAAGAAATCAACCTTTAAAAAAACATGACCTTGTTTTTAGCGCTTATATAAGCTACATATACGCGTAAAAACTAGCTTTTTTTACAGAGTCCGACTGCTTTTTTATTAAGGAAGACACAAAGCAAATCAACTGTACTGTTGCTAATAAACGGTCTTAGACAAAGTAGAGAGGTCATTTATTTATGAAACGTACCCGAGCTGGCGTTGTGTTGGGTTCTCCTTTCAACTGTGCTGGTGTTGTGTTTTCTCCACCACTACGTCGGTAAATATTTTACTACGGTATAGGTTTTGTACGGAAAGCTCGTTTGCCGAAATACTAAAACATTACATAGAATAAACACAACAAAATGACTTAGGTACAATTTATTAACGAGTATTACAGGTCTGTAAATAATTCAACTCAGTGAATCAAGGCAAACTGAACACAGGGTCCAGAGGAGTTAAATTTGTACCCAAAAATTTTCCTTCGTACGTCTAACCTTGTAAAATACATAACCTCGTCATTTTGATCAATAAATTCGCCCAATGCAATCTTTGCGAATCCAATTTGAACGGCTTTCCTCTCTTTCCATAAGCTGTATTCTCGATATCGATCTTTGCGCTCGCGTAGTACGCCATACCATAGACCTTACCATATCGAAAATTGCCATATTAATTAACCACAGACCATTCTTCTCTTGCGCGGTCGCCTAACCGCGTTGCCCGAAGGGGCAACGGCTTTTCTTCGGAAAGCGACGCTTTCCGAACGAGGAACGAAGCGCATTATTTAGTGTAAGTCGATCTCAGAGACCCTAAAGGCCCGTTTACACAGGCGATTTTTGTCGCTCAACTCAATGCAATTTTTGTCGCCCCGAAGTTGCAACTTCAATATCGCGCGTGTAAACCAGCTGCGATTTCAGCGCGATTTTATCGCCGCGATATCGTGGGAGTTTCGAACCTGTTCGAAACTTGATGCAATTTTGCCGCGATTTTTGATTAAAATGTGACAATCGTGAATCAGATTTTCTACAGCCATAAGCGTAAACAAGGAGAAAAAACGTACTAAAACCAACAACAAGCAACGTCCTCCACGTCATCTATGCTTTTTAAGCTTATTTACTTTGCCGACTCGTAAAATAAAACAAAATAAAATTGAAACAAAACAAAACGGGATTAAAGCAAAACGAAACAAAATCAAACTAACAAATCAAACCAAAACAAACCAAAACGTGTAAACCAGCTGCGATTTCAGCGCGATTTTAGTGCGATTTATCGTGCGATCACGTGCAATTTATCGCCCCGATTTCCAAAACACGGTACCTTTGAGCAGCAGTTTCGCTACAGCGCAGGCGCACACGTTTTGTTTTGGTTTGAGTTTTTTTTCATTTTGTTTCATTTTGCTTCAATCTCGTTTTGTTTTGTTTCAATTTTGTTTTGTTTCGTTTTACAACTCGGCAAAGACCTCGAACTGAACTGGAGTGACTCCAATTTTCATCTCCAAAAAGAAACAAAATATTTAGTTATTTGAATTCATATGATTTAGATGTTTTACAAAATCTAACGGTACTGCCATTAGACAATTCTTTGGTTGGTTTACAACTCGGCAAAGACCTCGGCAGGTGTAAATAAGCTTAAAAAGCATGGATGACGAGGAGGAAGTTGCTTTTTGTTGTTTTTAGTACGTTTTTTGTCCTTCTTTACGCTCACGGCTGTACAAATTGCGAGCGACAAAACCTCCCGAGAGGTCTCTTCTGATTCACGATTGTCACATTTTGATCAAAAATTGCAGCAAAATTGCATCAGGTTTCGAACAGGTTCGAAACTCCTGCGATATCGCGGTGATAAAATCGCGCTGAAATCGCAGCTGGTTTACACGTGCGATATTGAAGTTGCAACTTTGGCGCGACAAAAATTGCATTGAGTTGCGCGACAAAAATCGCCTGTGTAAACGGGCCTTAAGAGCCCACAGTAATTTGACCTGCGGTAAAAAAATATAGGTAACGCGAGTAACGTAGCCTGCGTAGCAAGCGTTTCCGTAGGGCTTTCCTCCTGTTGGAGGCGTTTTTCGCTTTTTGGCTGCGCAAAAATTGGGGCGAGCGCAACACTGAAAGTTGTATCGAACGTGCGGAAAGCCTTACCGAAACGCTTGCTACGCAGGCTATCGTTTATCTTGAAGCGGGTATTCATTCAGCTTTTGGCAAGAACCGCTGCAACATATCACAAGGTTTTGGCGCCTTTTTCGTTTTAATCATTTCTTTATTTATTCATTCACTGATATTACATACAAACATATTACATACAAACTCTTACATTACAACCTCCCCACCCAGCCCTACTCAACCTTCTTACCTCCCTCCCCCCCGTCTCCCTTCGCTCACACAACAAAACAAACAAACAAAGAAAAAAAATTGGAGATAAAGAAATTACGTAAGAGGGGATAAGTTCAATTGATTAACTTGACTAGAGTCAGAGGAGTCATTTTTCATGTCTATTTTATGACATTTTTGATTCTGTATTTAATTATCATTTTATCAACGAAGTCTTGGAGGACAATTGGTTTGTTGTGTAGTTTGTTGGTGCAAATGTAGTACCTCATAAGTAACATGGTATAATTGAATTTCTTTATTAGTACCTTTTTCATGTAAGTCCGAAATGATACCGAACAGTCTTTCTTCACCAGATGGATTGAGCTTGATTTTATTTTCTATATTAAGCCCGTTGATAACCTGTTGAATGAAAATCTTGACGAAATGACAATCTCTAAAAGTATGGTCAACAGAGTCCTTTTCACCACAATATATATAATAATATATTCATTCATCGTCTTCGTTAATTCCATATCGGTAAAGTTCCTTTTTGGTGACTACAATTCGGTGAATTAATTTATATTGAAATTCCTTTAGTCTGGTCCCTCTACAGACGGTTTTTAGGGAGGTAAATATTTTTTCCCACGTATCTTCATCCAAGGAAAGATCCTTGCTCCACCTCCTTGGCCCAGAATGAACTGTTGTGTGGGTCTTTGTACATAATAACCTGTAGAAGTCGCTAGTTTTGATTTTATTCAAATATAAATTTATCGATTCATTCAGTTGTAGACTAAAGTTACTATCAGGATATAACTCTTTATTAATTGGCTTCGTTGATTTTGCTTTGGCTAATAAATGCTTCGGAATAGCGCTAATAACTTGATAATATTGTAGAAAATTAGTTTTGCAGGAGTACTTAATCGTAAATTCTTGGTAGGACATTGGTTGACCGGTAGTGTCCAAGAGAGCTTGTATTGACAGGATACCTTTTTTGAACTGATAAAAATGGTTTTACTGTCAACAAGTATTTCTTTGTTGTTAAATAAAATTATATCCTGTGCTTGATCAAAGTCATAGAGAGTTTTTAATTCATTGAAATATACTAGAATATTTCGGTAAAACAATGGAATTGATTTTATATATTTCGCATCGTAGTTACACCTCAGTAAGAAGTTCAAACCTCCGAATTTTCTTAGGTAATAATCAGCAACCGTTTTCCAGCTTTGGTTTCCTGGGATCAGTAATCTTGGAATCCAGGCTAATTTTAGAGCCTTGAACATTGTGTCGATGTCTACCATACGTATTCCGCCTCTTTCAAGATCCTGGTAAAGCCCGGTACGTTTAATTTTATCCCTTTTGTTTTTCGATAAGAAACTAAAAAGCGTTGTTTTCGCTGTGCGTGCGACTTCTTCGGGAACATTAAAAAGTGAGGCCGAATAAATTAGTTGTGACAATCCCAAGGATTTAATTATCAGTACCTTCCCGAATAGTGTGAGGTCTCTTGATCTCCACATATCAAGGTTTGTTTGAAGTTTTCGTATTTTCAGGTTGAAATTCAGTTCATTGTTTCCCTTCTCATCATAAGAGACATGGATTCGTAAGAGGCGTACCGGACTATGCAACCATTTTAGTTGTAAAGGATAGCTTTTGTTTTTTTTTTCCATTTTCCCAACCAAATTGCTTTCGATTTCTTTATGTTTAACTTGAGACCCGCTAGCCTCACAAAATCCTCCACCGTTTTCAAAGCATTTTCAACAGAGATCAGATCTGCACAGAAAAGGTTCGTGTCGTCCGCAAATTGGCTCAATTTGATTTCATGCCCGAATATTTTGATTCCTGTTATACTTGGTTCTTGTCTGATTTTGCTGGACAATACCTCCGTCGAGAACACAAATAAGTATGGAGAAAGGGGACACCCCTGACGCACTCCTCTCGACGGTCTAAACCAGTTGGTCATGAAACCATTGTTTATCGCCGCGCTCTCAATGTTTGTGTAGAATGTGCTGACGGATCCATCGTTTAATGCTTGTTCCGAAATTGAATATATCCAGTGCTTTCATCATGAACGACCACTCTAGAGAAGCAAAGGCTTTCCGAAAATCTAGAGATACTAAAATGCCAGGTATGCTTTCCGACTTCGTATGTTCCATTATGTCAATTAAAACCTAATATTTTCCCCGATATATCTTCCTTTAATAAAACCGGTTTGATCAGTGTGCACTAGATTTGGTAATAATGGTTCTATTCTCTTTGCTATTGCCTTGGTTGCTATCTTGCAATCAACATTAAGCAGTGTTACTGGTCTTCAGTTTGATAATTCCAGTAGCGAGCCATCTTCTTTGGGAATTAGAGTAATAACTCCTCTTCGTTGTGAAATTCCAACAAAGTACTTTTTCAATCTTGAGAAAAGAAACTACAACAGGAAGACCATCAGTGAACTTCGAATAGAGGGTGAAACAACAACAAACAACGAGAGTCAGATCTTAGAAGCTATCGAAAAGTATTATAACGAATTGTACACATCAGTAAATAATCCGCAGGAAAATGATGTTGATGAATTCATCGAATATTTAAAAATTCCAAAACTGACAGATGCAGACAGAGATAGAATCGAAGGTCCATTATCTTACGAAGACTGCAAAAAAGCTTTAGACACTTTTCAAAACAACAAAGCTCCAGGAGAAGATGGGTTCACGGTTGAATTTTATACGTTTTTTTTTCTATCTGCTAGGCCACGACCTTGTTGCTAGTTTCAATGCAGACTACGATGCAAATGAATTCGCCGGTTCGCCTTTTTCGACCCAGCGACATTTCGATCTAAAAATAACCGCCCTTCCTTTCTCCTCGTAAATAGATTGAAGTTCCGTTTTGAGATCTTCATATTGCTTTAGGATGTGCGCGATGTCGGGAGAGTTAAAGTTGTCGCAAATATTGCGGTCCAAATTTTCAAGCTGTCTCGTAATTTCCAATTCTCTATTAGTGGTCGCTTTAGCTTTCTTTTTACTACAAGCGATGGTTGCCGCTCTGTTTTCCATTTTTAACATTTCCCAGAGAAGGCGTGCGTCTTCCAAATCGGAGTAAAAAGCGCGTGTGCGGGAGTACGTTTCTCGGATTTTGGTCACATAATGTTCATCCTTCAGTAAAGTGTTGTTGAATTTCCAGAGTCCGGTCCTCTAGACTTTCCGTTTGTCTAAGACAAAGAGATGTAAAGTGTTCGATGATCCGGTGCTATAGAAGGATAAATTTCACTTTTCTTGACATATTGTGTCAGTTTTTTGGCAACCAGGAAAAAGTCTATTCTGGATTTCAGTTTTAACGATTTTGATTCATAAGAGTATTTTCGTAGCCTCGGGTGGCGTAGTCTTTGAATATCTACAAGATCAAAAGCGTCCATAGTTGTCAATATCAGGTTTCCAGATTGTGCCACTAATTTTATCTATCTTTGATAGGGTGCAATTCCAGTCACCTCCTACAATAAGCGTGGAAATCTCTGACTTGTCAATTAGGCAATTGTTTAAGTTTTATAAAAATTCTAATTGTTCACTTTGGTTATTTGGTGCATAAATATTCACCAATGATAATTTTAGGGAATTCAGAACACAAGTAATTAGCACAATTCTTCCAGCCTTGTCGCTGAATGAGTAATCGATCTTATTTTGTACCGTAGGGTGTAAAAGAATGCAAACACCTTTACTATGCTTGGTTCCGTGGGAGAAAAATATTTCACCTCCCCATTCGTTTTTCCAAATAATTTCATCTTCTGGTTGAGAGTAAGTTTCTTGTAAGAAATAAATTTTTGAGTCACGATCCTTGAGATATAGAAAAATGCTCCTCCGTTTGGCTTGATCTCTTATTCCCCTTACGTTTAGAGAGAGTATATCATATTTAGCTTTCTCCTGCATTACAGAATCAAACAAAATATGCAAATTGAAAAACAAAACAAAACAAACAAAACACCTAAAATTATACAAAACGTAAATTAAAGCAATTTATGAGCGTTTCCCTTCTTCTTCTTTGAGCTTTGCGTTTTTTGTTCCTGTCCCAAATGTAAGTTTCAGTTTTTGTCCTCCTTGCCCAGACAATTTGACTTTTTAAAGATAATCTAAGTCTTCCAGCTTATTAATTCTGACCGGCTTACCCTGCGGAGAGGTCTTGACATATATTGATCCATCCATTGACCAGACACTCAATAATTCGTTATTTCTCCGCATCTCGTTTGCCCAACTCATGATTTTTTTCCTATACGAGGTAAGGGTCTCGTTTAAGAAGATCCTGTCGGCTTGTACGAGAGTTGACGACGAACAGTGAGGGAAGATGTTAGAAACTCTAACATTTTTCAGCTTAGCCCTAGCCCTATACAGATTTGTTTTGACCTTGTGGCTTATGAATTTTACAATAATCGGTTTGTTACCCTTCCTATTCAGCTTGTGACATATTTCGATATCCTTTGGTTCAACTGATACATCCAGGGCCTCCGCTAATTTTAGCACTACGTCTTCCGTCTCGGTGTAAGCGCTCTCTGGTACCCCGTGTATTTCAAGTGAGTTTTTCCTCGTGTACTGTTCTAATTTGTCCTGAAGATCGTACAATTCGCCGATTTCTACTTCCTGCTCTTGAATTTTCTTTCTTGCTGCCGCCAGCTCACGTTCTGCCTCGTTGTACTGCTTCGTTGTCTGCTCTAGAGATGTTTTCAGCGCAGTTATATCATCTTTTTGTTGTTGGATTGTGCGTTTGAGATCTGATCGATTTGTTTTCGCGCAGGATAGTTGCAATATTGATTTGAATGTCTATCAACATCTCTCTTAGGTCTGCATTGCTGGGCTCACCTTCGACATTCACTGATTCTTCATTTGTCGTTTCCACTAACTCCGCGGCCTCTTCTTCCTGACTATCCGCCATGTTTTCCCTTTTAGATGTCGATAGTTCTTCTTCCAATGATCCTCGAGCTCCTCGTTGATGTTTTCCTTCTAAGTTCTGCATTTAATAGTTCAGCAAGTGTTTAAACATTGAATTACTATGTCAAGGCGGCATAATTTTCCCTAAAATTGGAGTAAAAGGGACGGAAACTACGCTCCTCACAAATCGTGCCACCGCACACTGACCCCACGCATGCTCTCCTCAATCCTCAATCTCCTATAATCATGCGACCGACACTTGTTCCCTTTTTACTTCTTGTCTAACATGATTGTGAATTTGACTACATTTATCGATTCTTTGGGAGTTTGTATAGCCCATTTTCTGACTTGTTTCGCACTGTCCCTCTCAGACGTGATCGAAAACGTCCAGCAAAAACATCGCAAGACATTTTCGTTTCCTGTTTGAAACTTCTTCCTCGTAGACTTCCGGTAGATTTTAGTAGCCAATCAGATTTCGATTCGTCAGCATTTTGCCATTGATTATCCCAGAGGTCTTGCATCCTTGGTGCTGACCAAAAGGAATGTAGCCGCTGGGAACGAGATTGGCTTGCTTCACGCTTCTCCCGGTTGGCTAAAAGGAAACGGAAACAGCTGCTACGTAGGCTTTTGAGATTCAGAAATCGCGCTTCAGAAAAAAAACAAAAAAACTCTGAGCTCGACTTGTGGGAAGTCTATTTAAATCATCGAGCAGCTTTTCGGGGAAACCAAGGAAGACTCCCAAGGAACTTCTTTGGAAATTGGTGGTGTGTGTGTGTAATATTTAAGCTTATGTCGAGGGGATTATTCCACAATATTCACTGGGCCTAAGGGGGGGGCCTCTGGCGGTAAATTTTCATAGAGGGGTCACTGAGTGGTTTCTAGGTTAATTCATGATTAAAAGGAACAAAAGGTGGAATGAAACAGCTGCATAAAAAACAACTTTATTCTGTTAATTTTAACATCAATACAGGCAAAGACAAATTTGAAAAAAAAAAAACTGGTCAAGGGGGGGGGGGGAGCTTGCAACCGCCTCAACCCCACCCCTGGATCCGCGAAAGAGGAGCAGCGCGCACAAAATAAATCCGTTTGTTTGGTTGAGCTTGTCTTGACGAAAACGCACGGAAACATCGAAAGTAATCTCACTCTTGCTTCAACTTTGCACGACTTACATGTGTTTTTCCTGATGCATCATGAAAAAATATTATGCAGTCTTTGTTTGGTCTTTACTTCGCAAGGGATGTACGTACACAAAACACAGACCGCACCTTGAGTCAAGGGCATCCAATGACTTGAATTATTTCTGTGGAATATCAATTCGGAAGGCATTAACCGCGGCGATTAGAACGAATGAAGCATCGTGATTTTTTTCACGACCGCCTCCGTCCCTTTCGATTCCCCCCCCCCCCCCCCCCCGGAACAACGCAGGTGTTTGAACCACATATGCATATGAGCGAGGAGCGGGTTTGTTATCGCAGTCGCAACATGCTGCCCAGCGTTCTGCCCGAGTATGCGCACAATGTTCGGCGATCGTGAGGGATATGTAATGGCGACGGAATCTAACTCAAATGCTATCGCTGATTTTGATATAGATGAAGTTATAGATTGGGACAAGCACGATATTCCTTCAAAGGTCTGTTGGGTGTACTCTTAGGTAACTTTCTGGTCAGGGAAACTAATGATTTCCTAAAGAATAAATCGGTAAGACTCGACCAAAGTTGAGCACCCTAGCCTAGACCTGAAAGAGTTCAGTCACACCAAAGTGCCAAGGAATCCCGTAAAGTGGCCGTATGTACCGCAAGAACAGGTCTTCGAAGACCTTTTGTGATATAGTTTTGGCCGATGGGGTCACTTCGATCGTGACGGGCTTGAAATATTTGTGAATATTCAACCTAATGAGCTTGCGTGTTTTTGCGAGCATGATTCAAAAATATCTGGAGCTTTTAAGGGCTATGATCAAGAAGGTAAACGAGTATTCCTTGAAATCCGTCTACTTTCATGGAAAAAGAAGGAAAAAATGAGCGCTTAAAAGGTCCAGGTCATTCTTCAAAAACTTTCAGTGTTCTGTCAGCGGGCCGGGCACAATAATTTACCGTGGAATCTAGATAACTGTACGAGGATACGGAGACTCGTGATGTGGTCACATGAATATGCGCAGTTTTTCAAAGAAACGCGGGGGCCGTGTCTTATCAATGGGTAGTAGAAGTTAGTTTATTTAACATATTACAGTGCGGGCGAGGATATCTTATCATTTAGAGGTGGATACGTATTGAACGGTGAAGAACGTGGAATGAATTATTCATAACTGCGAACGCTTCAGCGTGATAGTTGTTTGTGGCTTTATTGGTTTGTCCTGTATGTAACTGCCTCGTTATTCAATTCTGTGTTGTTTTTGGGTGCGTTTATTCCTATCTCAAACTGTTTTAACGGCTTTTTGTGAAAAGTATTCGATTTTTACCTTTAAACTCGCTTGATTCTCGTAAATAAGTTAAGCTTAGATCAAATGTTCTGCGTGGGCGGTGTTTGGCGTGATGGAAAGTAGCCTACAAGACTTTTTGTCACATTGCAACTTTAAAAGTCAGTAGTGCTACGGTTGTAACATATTTTAAAATAAATTCTATTACATCACTTTTATTAATGAACATCCCCTAGTGAACCAGTTTTTGTTGTGATTTTTTCCCTTTTTTGCATTGTTATTCTAAACTGGTGTAAATTACATGATTTGTTTTGTTGATAAGCATGTTTTATTTTTTTGTAGCACATCCTCCAGTAAGTGTAAACCCTTAGGACTACACATTATTGTCTGTATCTGCTTATGGGATGAGATTAAATTTGTATTTTTTGGGTGTAGCTGGGGCAATGATTGAGTGCCTGTACGTGTTCCTCTAAGGTGCGGGATTGCAGAAAAACGCCTCACACTCATTTGCGTCTCATTGAATAACAAAAGAATAACAAAACAGCACATTTGTCATATGCCTCGTTCTTTTAAACTCTGAATTAATTTTCCGCAATCCCGCACCTCACTCACGTGTTCTGATTACTTAAGTTTTGTCTTAGAACACAGCGCAGGTGAAAATATTTATTGTCCAAGATTTCCCACAGCTAGGATCTCCTTCTTACTTGTTTTATGAATTTCTTGTTATTAGGACATTGAGTTTGATGAACTTCAGGGTTTAAATGTGCAAGCGTCCAATGTTACATCATCAGCAACACAGGCATCATCAACCAGCAGCAGTCTGAACAGTAGTGGCAGAGATGGCCTGGTTCTTGGAAGCCAGCTGTTGGCACCACCTCACAGGGAGCCTGGGGCAGCTATTGTCAGCATGCCACAGGTATGTATGTTCCCGATTTCAAACACAAACACGATTTCCTTAATATTTCTAATTAAAGAATTTTATTAAGATTCTGAATAAAAGAATTTTATGCTAAAGCTACATTATTTGCAACTTTTTGTGAGTGGTTTATTTTTTTGACCGAAAGATTCATGAAGGCTAACAACTGACTAGTAAAAATTCTCAGCTGCAGTATTATACAACTTTGTTCTGGATGTCATCTCTTAACTAACAAAGTTCAATTGACCTTTACATGCCAATTGAACCTTTTTTCTTTTCTGTCATCGGTTGTCATCTTATGTTATCCTCTCATTCAAAGGTGTCACAAAGATCTGCTATAAATCCTGTGTTCCCTGGGGACCCTAACTCACTGATTCGTGATATCCGGCAGGAGTATCTTCATGCACAAAGTCTCGCTGCGCGTTCTAGAACACCACCAACTCCCACTTTTCCATCTGAAAACTTTGATTTGCCTCCAATCACACCACCTGGGTCAATACACTCAGCCTTTCCTGTGGGACAACAACCTCTGAGGATGGCCTTGATGTCAAACCTTAACAGACCTGCCACTGTCCAGTCACAACTACCTTCATTTGTGACACCAAACCTGCCTCCTACAATGGGGAATGTCAGCATGAGTCAGCAATTACAACCTGTTGTGGGTGAGCCACTGGTGGAAGGCTCTAACATTGAAGAACTCATTGATGAAATTGTAGAACGGGATATGCCACAAGGTGTCAGTGAACCTATTGTTTTTGCACCTCATGTCTCTCAGCAGCCAAATCCCGCTCAAGCTCATTTGCAGATTTCATCAAATGCTTTACAGAAAGCAATTTCCCCAGTCTCAGTTCAAACACCAAGCCAAGGACAGTTAGGTACTGTGCCGACAAATGCCACTGGGAAACCACAGTTGCCTATGGGAGTGGTAGTAGGAGGGAGTCCTCTCAATACTCCAGGGAGTCCAGGAAGCCCCTTGACATCATCAAGAAGCCCAAGTCCCAATGTTAAACAAACAAACCATACAGGAAAGATATCTACTCCAATGCGATCTGCAAACCAAACCATGAGGCTCACACAACCTGGGTCTCCACTTCAGAATCCTCCACAGTCAACAGTGAAAAGCACAAGGTCGTTACCAACTAATTCACAAATGTTACAAATGGCAGTTCCATCTGCTGTTGCATCCGCTAAGAGTCAAACTGGATCCTCTCAACCTCGCACTCCCGGCAATTTGCAAGTTAAAAATAGTGTTGAAGCAGCAACTGTCAATCCTCAGGCTCCTAGAGTAACCTTGGCTGCCTCTACAGTCCAGACAATTGCTTCTCAGGTTCAGGGACAGAGTATTGCAGGTTTTTCCAATTGTCAAGCTCCTAGAGTAACTTTGGCTGCGTCTGCGGTTCAAACAAATGCTCCTCAGAGTCGAGCACAGAGTACTGCTGGTTCTTCAAATCCTCAAGCTCCTAGAGTAACCTTGGCTGCCTCTACAGGTCAAATGATTGCTCCTCAGATTCAAGGACAGAGTATTGCTGTTTCTTCCAACAAGGCATCTCTGCCTAAAGTTTTGCAGGGGAGCAATGTTAGTGCAATCTCCATCCAGTCTAGTGGCAAACCTATTCAAAGTATTCCATTGCAAACTTTAGCATCCAATCCTGAACTGTTAGGTCAACTCGTAAAAGCCATCGGACAACCAAATGCAAAGCAACAGGGATCAACTGCAAATGTACAGACTGGCCAACCACTTATTTGTTACGTTGTTCCACAAAATTCAGCAACAGGGACACAAACAAAATCTTCAGTTCCATTGTCATCTTCAAGCCATCCAGTTAAAATGATTCTGGTGAATGCTAATTCTCCTGTAAAGTTGCCAGTACAACCAAACACCCAACAAGCCAAGAGTGCCACCACTATCCCTGCTAATTCTGGCTTGAACTGCTTATCTTTGTCATCTTCTTCTCAAACAGCTGACACTAAAATTGAATTGGAAAGAGGTGCTTTAAATCCAAGCTTCAAAAAAGTGCTAACATCAGCAGAAACTGGTAAAATATCAGTGGTAAGTGGAGTGAAGAGTGATGCAATAGTAACAGGAAACATCCCTTCACCCTCTGTGCAGCTGAGTGCAGGAGTAAAAAATTATCAAATGCCAATGTCTGTACCAACAGCAATGCAACAGGGATCACCCAGATTCCTAATCAATAATCCAAATGGTAAACAGAATTCTTCACAGTCAAACAATGTACCTTCATTACAAACTCCTTTGTCATCTAGTGGCAATGTTGTGCAAATAACTTTTGTCAATGAGGCAACAGCAATTAGTCAAGTAGTGGCTGCTTCTTCAGCGACATTATCATCATCATATTCATCTGGAAGCCAGAACATGGTTGCAGCATCCCAGTCATCTGGGATGATGCCATCATCATTGTTGCCATCTTCACCATCGTCATCACATGTGTTAGCAGCTCCCATAGAGCCAGCAACATCTGCTGATCAGCAAGACAGTGATGAGGATGATGATGATGATAGTAAGCCTTTGTCCCAAGTGGCAGAGAACCTAAAGAAGGTTGGCATTATTGATGATGTTAAGAAAAAAAAGAAGAAAAAGAAAGACAAGGATAAAGAGAAAGGTACTAAACGAAAGAGAAAAGAAAAAGGCAGTCAAGCTCTAAACAAGTGAGTATAAACCATTTGATGATCATTATTATTTAGACAGCCCTTGGATATGAGCAACTGCCTGCTGTAATAATGGTTTCCTGTAAGTACATGTATGTTATTGCTGATATCTTTATTGTTACTGGTAAAGAAGTTGCAAAAGTAAATGGACAACATAAATCCTTTTTTTTTCAGTGAGTGAAAATGTTTTGGTTGATTCAAACTTTTTCAAAATCAACCCTTTTTCCACTCAATCTTCTTAATTAAACAAGTGAAGCAATGAGTTCATACTTTTTTAACAAGAGTTCATGGCCAGTTTGGAGCTGGTGGCTTTATTGGCTGTAATCTCACTTTCAACTCAATTTAGTCCAGTATAGGAAAGCTATAATTTTTATCATGGCAAACGTTTTTTAAATGTAAGGCCCATTTCACACACCTTACTTCACATGAGCCAATTTGAATGCAGTGAGTTAAATTTGAGTGAAGTATGGTATCTGGAACAATCATTCAGTCCGGCTGATCTAATTTGGATTGTCTTATTGTGTGGCATGAAATTTTTGTGGGAGTTAAATTTTTGGGTTGCCAATTTTTTGTGTTTCGTGGGAACAAACTTTTGTGAACTTGCATTTCAGACTTAACCAGAGGGAGCAAATGTTTACGGATTTCTTGCAAGTTTCTCTCTGGTATTTGACATACGAAACTTGTATAGAACAACAAGAGGTGTAAGACCGTCTTGTTTCTTCTACTTAGAACTCAAAGCTACTGAAAGGTGTGATTTTGTGTGCTTCCTGGGCTGGGAGAAACATGCAGTTAACTATTTTTTGCTCTTTGGCAGGAGGTGGTCTCATCTATGGTTGTTTTCAAATTTATCCGGAGAATGCAGAGACCATTCTTTATGTTGCGATTGTAAACATTAAGGTCATAATTTTCGTTTCTCAGTCAAATCAACAGAAATTCAGATACCTAAATACGTGGAGTAAAATTTTAGTGGGAGTTTATTTTCGCGGGATCAAATTTCTGCGGATTGATGGAAAATTTTGCAAAATTTGTTAAAATTAGTCATAGACCCGGCACAGATTTCATGCCACACAGTCGTTTTTTCCCACCTGGCTCAGCTGGGAATAATGGCTGTGGACTGCCTTTGATTAAGATGCGGCACTTGACGTAGTGGAACCAAATGCATAATTTATGCTATTTTATGTCTGAATATAACAGTACCAGTACCCGGTAATTTGTTGAAAGCTCATAGCATGATCAGTCATGCATGAAACTTGAGATTCCAACAGTTTTGCAGTCAGATTGAAATAAAACTGGGCCATGGAAAAAGTTCCTTCTAGCTTGTCATAAGGTCCTTCATCCTCAAGAATCAATACTTTATCAACAGATCTCTTCATCACCTCTTTTTCATGGATATTTAGTCAGAACATAAGGAAAATACCTCTTTTTCCTGGTTATTTAGTCAGAACATAAGGAAAATAAAATTAATGGTCCACCTGCATGCAGATGTGGGATGAGCTATTAAAACTTGTGTTGTTTAAATAAGATCTGATAATTATGGATACAACTGATAGTGTGGTTGCTGAAAAACAAATCCTTCCTTGCGTGACTTGTATGGGAATGCAGTAAGGATGTAAATAAACAATTAGCACAAATATCCTTAAGCACAGTCTCATGAAAACTGTTTGCTTACATCTCACTCTGAGCAGCAAAGCTTCGGTAACAGGCTTCAAATGTCAAATGTTTGGGCATTTTTTATATCAAATTAGGCTTTTTTTGTAACTCATCCATGCTTTGATGTCCCAGGGGGGTACTCTGAGTTTCATGTGACAGGGATAATCGAATGGGGGCAAAAATCAATACCCAAGAGAATCCCTAGGGCTTCCAACAAAACCCAAAAAAATCCCTGGACCAAAAATTTACCCAAAAAAATCCCATGCCGAAATTCCGAGCCTTAATTTCCAGAAAGGATTAAATGATATAACACGAAAAAAAACCCCACTAGAAATTAAATGTTTGTATTGTTTATAATTCATCATACCAGATGATTTTATCTTTTCCTCACCTGGCAGTCATTCTAACAACACTAGGGACACCTAAGAACATCTTCTGTTTCAACAACAACATTATGAATGACAACTCTAAACAAGACCACCCGGGCAAGAACAAGTTTGTTTGTACTTTATTCGCAGAACTATGCAGCCCCGGGAACTACCACGAATCTTCAGGTCATTTTGAATACCCAAACAAATCCATACTTAAATCAAGCCACCCAAAAAAATACCTGCCAAATTTTAGTACCCAAAAAAATCCCGAAATCGAAAATTTCAAACCCAAAAAAATCCTTCGATCATCCCCACCACTTGAAGTCCGGAGTAACCCCCCTGGGTTTGATGTAACCAACTGTAGCTTAGACATTAGAGTTAAGTGATAGGCAAACCCATCTGCTTGAGCCAATCTGTTTTTTCCACCCAAAATATTTTACTTTCCAGTTCTCATTGGTAGCCATACATGATGTAGCTTGAGCTTGTTTGCCTAGTAACTAATATGCCAATGCTTGTCTTTTATTTGCAGGC
The DNA here is from genome assembly GCA_964017195.1 of Siderastrea radians. Lineage (NCBI taxonomy): Eukaryota > Metazoa > Cnidaria > Anthozoa > Scleractinia > Rhizangiidae > Siderastrea > Siderastrea radians. The sequence goes on from OZ024890.1 coordinate 38,849,469, forward strand.
CTCTTACTGCTTACGAGCTTTTCTTCAAGGAAACCCAGGCAGCTGTAAGGACAAAAAATCCAATGGTGAGAAAAGAATAAGACATAAATTTCAAAGTATGTTTCTAATCAAGTTAATAAATGTCAAAGCAGTTGTTCAGTGGGATTACTGGTTGGTTCATGTTGAAGAACAAACTCCATATAGCTCCAATATCAACTTTTATTTTTGGCCATGCTACCATGTACAGGGCTTCTGATAATTAGTGGGAAAAAAAGTGAAATTTCACGGATTTGAAGAGACAAATTCACGGAGAAAACGGCCGATTTCGCGGGATTTTTGCGGGAATTTTCGGGGCAAATTTTCGTTGAAAAGCAAACAAGAAAGCAAAAAAGAAAGATTCCTGACAAAAATATTGGAAGGATGTCAAATTCAGGGCAAGAAAGAAACACAAAAGTTCATCCAACACAGTTCTGAAGGCAACTGTACTTGTTTCGAGCGACAAGAAAAACGTAAAGCTTTACCGAAACGCTTGGCCTGTTAACCTCCTCTGCAATTGAGAGCCGAAAACAGCAACGCAATAAACTTCTTTCCCCTCATCGCTCTCTTGTGTTTCTTTGCAGTTTACAAGGCAAGATTGTTCTAGATCAAAGGTTTAAATCCATCTGTGAAGTCAAAACATTCTTGTGTCTTCATTCGTGTACGATTAAACGTGTGCCTGCATTACTACAGACAGCAGTTTCCTTTCACACTCCGTATAGTGTCAACGAAAAGTCTTCTCTTTTATTGTGTCTTTCGTACTGCCCGGGGTTTGCAAGTTTACGGCAAGTAAACAGCTCCAATAGCCAGGATAAGTTTCAAATATGTTGTACCGATGTGTATTTGGTAGAATTTCTAGCGAATTTCGCAGTATTTCACGTGTTTTTGTCAATTTCGTGGGATTTCGCGGATATACCTGAATTTCGCGGCTCCGCGACCGCGCGAAATTTCAGAAGCCCTGCATGTACAACAAAAAATGGACCTACATGTAAAACCTTGGGCTCTGTTCACAACACTGTGCATGTGTGCATTACATCAGACTGCAAAGGACTACCACAGCAATTATTTAAAGGTTATCCAGATGTAGCTCTTCTAAAGTAAAACTTAGGCAAAGTCTAGGAGATATACTTTGCAAGTCATTAAGACTAGAGTGCTTAGGTGTATCTATGAGTACCTGGCAAGAGTTCATCCCACAGCAAAATTCTCCTCTTTTCCGTCTAACGTGTTGGGATGTTCTTATCAATTGTGTTTTGTTAGGAATATATTAACTGATATGAAATTTTAAACAGGCTCAGTTTGAAGACATCAAGAAAATTGTGGACCAGATGTGGGAAACATTAAGTGAAAATCTTAAAAAGGTGAACTAGAATGTCTATCTTTACAACAAGATGGAATTTGTTGGTTGCAAACTTTGAATAAAGTAGATAGGATATAGTAGTTTTATTATTTTATTGTTTCTAAACTTTCCAAAGTTCACTGTTGCCTTTGAGTGCTTCAGAGGAGGGCGTTGGCTGCCTTTTTCCAAGCAGTTTTGCCTGCAAACATCATTTCAGTGTTAGTGGAAGTTGAGTTGCTGTGCATAGTGCAGATATACTACGTTTGTGTCACAACACTCAGTTGAAGTTACAGGGGAGTGTAGGGAGAAGTTAACAGAGCATGTTTTGTTTTCTAGACTTTCCAAGAGAAGGCTCAGCAGGAGGAAGATCTGTACCGAGCAAAGAAGCTTTCACAGCAGGTATGCCACAGTGAATTATAGTTAGTGGTTTCAAATCTACAATGAGTGACAAAAGTAGCTGAGACACTTTGCAAGAAAAGCACTTCATACATCTACTTTCTTTTCAAGTACATTTGAAAATTCTTACACCGCCTCTCCCTAATCAGTGTTGTACTGCTTCAAAGCTCTTCACGCGTGGAGTACCAAGAAAAACCCCGGTTTGGGGAGGGGGCTATTTTTGGGTTCATTGGAGAGTAATGGTTTTCACATATAGAAAAATGCCCTTGGAAGTGAAAGTGTGTCAACATTTTCTGACTCATTTTAGGTGTTACTTTGCTCTTACCTTTCGAATTTTTATTCCTGGTTTTTAGAACTGCTACTGACGATATTTATGTGCCCATACACCAGACTGAATTTATAAGATTTATATTGTTAATTGAACATTTCTTATACCAGTTGTTTGCTGAAAATACAGTTTAGTCAAATCGTTGACATTTTTCCACAGGAAACATTAAAATAACAAGTTGTGTCTGTACTTATTGAGCAGCAGTATACAGACCGTTGTTAATGAGCTTTCAGTTTATTGATGTTTTTCCCTGCTGCTGCATGATGAGCAAATAAGGACCAAGAATAAATATTCTTTGGGTTTTTTTTTTCTAAGATTTCTGTTGTTTTAGTTTATCTTGTTGTTATTTATTCCATTTATTTGACTTGCACTATGATAGGACATCAGCAAGCCTGTGTGACCACCACCTTGTAATTTATTGATATGTTTCTTCCAGGATGAACCGAGTCCAAAACTAAAGAAAGTGGAGGCAGCAGATGCTGCTACAGCACCAAGTACCACAGCTGCACCTGTGGCAGTGGAGGAGAGCAGAGATAATGTGCCTATAGCTGGTAATAAGCCCTTGAGCCATGCTCCAAGTCAGGCAGCTATGGCTGGTAAACCAGTGGCAACTGTAACTCCTATGGCAACTACCAAGACAACAAGTAACTCAAACAATCAACCAACTGTCCCAGCTAAACCCAAGGTTTGTAAAACAAACAATCAATCAACTATCCCAGCTTAACCTAAGGTCAGTAACACAAACAATCAACCAACTATTCCAGCTAAACCTAAAGTTAGTAACACAAACAATCAACCAACTATCCCAGCTAAACCTAAGGTTAGTAACACAAACAATCAATCAACTATCCCAGCTAAACCTAAGGTCAGTAACACAAACATTCAACCAACTATCCCAGCTAAACCTAAGGTCAGTAACACAAACAATCAATCAACTATCCCAGCCAAACCTAAGGTTAGTAACACAAACAATCAATCAACTATCCCAGCTAAACCTAAGGTCAGTAACACAAACATTCAACCAACTATCCCAGCTAAACCTAAGGTCAGTAACACAAACAATCAACTATCCCAGCTAAACCTAACGTCAGTAACACAAACAATCAACCAACTGTCCCAACTAAAATGTAAGTCTATTCAACTGACTATTTTGCAGTAATTATTTCTCACAATCATTTTTTCTTCACAGAAGAGCAAAATAACTGTCAACCCAATAAGTCAGCGACTCTGTTTGTGCGATGGCTGTAACAAGCCAGCACGCACAACTAAAGAACGAGGCACTCAATACTGCAGCAATGAGTGTATTGTCAAACATTGCAGGTATACCAATGTTACATGCTGATTAGTTAATAACATGAAAAATTGCCTCCACCCATTAGTACAGAACAAAAGAGCTGTTTCAAATAATATTCCCAGCTGCTGTCCCTATCTCAATCATGGTCTATTTCATAAGAATGTTGGAGCGTGTTTATGGGTTCCTTGTAGTATTCTCCTCCCTATAACTTTATTTTCGACTGACCATGTGATTAGGCTGGAAACTGAGTTGTTGGCAGGATTTGCCAGTGAGTTGTCAACCATCTAGGGCCAAGATTGTGGTTTCTGGCCCAGGGTCCGTTGACACACAACCTCCACTTCCAATAAATGTTGGAAAATTACATTTCTTTATGAGAGACTACCGATAAACGTCAATGGTTTCCTTGAGTGCTGTTTCATTAAGTTTCATTTTTGTGTCTTTTTGTTTTTTAGACTTGCCTTCACTGTGTGGGTGACACAGAGAAATGAGAAATCAGGAGCCAATAGCTAAAGCTGTCTGCTAGTTCAGAGTGATGACAACTTTTGCATCAAAGACAATCAAAGGGCTCAGTGGAAGAAGAGTGAAGTGGCAATTTGATCTTGAAATCCAAATTGCTGTAATGTTGCACACAGGCCGTTTTTTTTATTTTTTTTTTAACCTGAGAACTTAAATTCAAAGAATTAACCTATTGATACCTTTCCTTAAAAACTGAACGTACTTAAGTAAAGCGTGAATGATTTCTTTTGTTCTCTGTTTGAAGTAAAATAACAGAATGCAATCAAGCATCAGCTCCTCTGTTGTTTTATTTGCTTCAGTTTTAAGCAAAAGTAATGGGCTAATTCATTGGATTTAAGCTCTCAGGTCAGGAAATAAACAGTGACCTTGTTTCTCATGCAGTTACCAGCCTGCAAAACAAAATAATTATAGTTAAGTTGGATGAATCTGGACTTCAAGGCCAAATTGTTACATGCACTTATGCCCTTTTTCCACCAAGCCCTTAAAATTCCATTTCCTGACAGTATTAAACTGCTACTTTGGCATTGTGCATTTTTCAGAACACATCAGTGTCAGGCACAATATTGGTCTACTACATTATTTATTGTAAAAAAAAAATTACCTTTGGTAGTTAAGACATGTGCAGCAACAATTCATATTGCAGTTTCTGAGCTGCTCCCGTTGTTGTGTAAAGATTTATTAGATATTTGTAGGTGGTTCTCTGGTATCTTAAAATGTTGTGACCCTATTTTCAACTTATGGTAAATAAAACCTTTTGAAGATGTTGCAAATTTTCTTGTGTTTAAGTTGCGAATTGTCTGAAGGACTTGAAGATATATTTCTCGAGGAGAAGAATCCCTTTACAGGTATGTATGTGTTCAAACCCTTTACCCTAAGGGCATCAACAGTTTTGAAGAGATGTAGGTTCTGGTTATTATTCATTGTACACATATTTTTTCATATATATTTTGTTACCTTGCATTCTTTTGTTCCTGGGCTATTTGTATTATAGCGTTTGTTCTTGTGACCTTATAATCTATCGTTTCTTGGTGTTTTGAATTGTGATGGTTTTCTTGCAAAACTAGTAAGTTTATTCCCTGAAAAAGTCAAGTTTTCCAGGGGGATGTGTCAGTGACCAGAAGGTGCCAGTGAGGCCAGTTGTTATACCCAGAACAAGTCCCATTAGGCTGAAACTGGACCCCAAAAACACCAAACGGCCCAGAGGGTAGCATGGCCTTTCACTAATAAACCACTAAAATCTCACAAAATTGAGAACCCTGGGGTACGCACATTTTCTATTAACCGAAAAAAGTCCTGCCAAAATCTTTCCTTCCAAAGTAAGTCGGCCAGAAAATTTCAAACTACAAAAAAGCCCAAATCGGTAATCTCTAACCCCCAAAAAAGACCTTCTCACCTCCCCGTCATAACATAACTGAGTACCCCCAAGGGTATAAAATATGTGACCCCAGCTGTACAGCCAGACCTTTCTTTGTCTACTTAGTGCAATCTCGTTCCAGGAGTCTGTGTTGCCCTTGTCTAGTGTACCACTGGTCTGGGGAACAACATTATTCTTAGTGGGGATGAGACAAGACAGTGAATCCAGACGGAGCGGGTTTGAGGCTTTCAAGGGACCAACCCATTTTTATTCATGCCTTTCCTGACTTGAAAATGTCAAAAATGGAAGAAACTGACCTATTGGTAGCCTGCAAATACAGCCGCCTCTCCATGCTGCCATCACTTTGAAGTGGCCGGAGCGTGGAGAGGCGGCTGTATTCGCAGGCTAACCTATTGTAGAGAAAAAGATATAAAGATACCGGCAATGAAAAAAAAAATGCAAAACTTGATTTTCAAAAACAATAAAAATTCTAAAATTAATTCTAAAATTTATTTTTGAATAAAATTGATTCTATCTGCCATTCTACTGCCAAGCAGAACCTAAAAGCTACGGATATGGCTCTACCAGCTGACCACAAGGCAGCATACATTGATTGTACCCACTATAACGACTCTATATTCGAATTCCCGCGTCCACGAACACAATTTCTCTTCTTGTATTAAATTACTGCTTCCTTGCGTTCAAAAAAAGGACATTTGCTATGCCTTCCTCTTGTATGGATGGAACTGCAAATTTGGGCACATGTACGCATTGCGTACCTATTTTAAGCAAAATCCGGTTCTCCTATCCATGGCCAAATAAAAACGTTCTCCAAATACAACTTTTTTGTTTTCACTGAAAAGAATCCGTTTTTTTTTTTTGAAATCACACATTTTGACTGGCAACATTATTACATTTTCATGTCAATGTAATTAATTAACCGGCCATCACCATAAGGCAACCGCCAGTTTATAAATTGGGCTGCGTTTTTTCACAGCCAAGTCACTTGCTTTGGTCATCCGGTTTTGTCTTAGCCTCCCACGCAGTCGTTTTTAGGGGAATCGTATTACCCTTCGTCAGACAATGCCTCAATGGTGATTGGTTAGATTGCCTCGCAAGTAAAACAATGGGAAAGGAATGTCGAACTCGGGTAAGCAGGCATTTGTGGGGAGGAGGGTAATACGACTCCCCTAAAAACGACTGCGTGGGAGGTTAGTTTTGTCTCGGCCAACAAAGTCTCCGTAAACTTCCAGTTTTCTCTTGGCGGTTACCTTACTTCCGGCTCAGGTTATGACGTCATGCAATCGTGACGTCAGGATTACATTATGCAAGGTAAACAAAACTAAAGCATGTCACATAACACTAACAATGCTACTATCAGTATGTCAACGTTCCATACTTACCTGACACAGACAAACTGCTGTTAATCTTCTGGTAGCGGTACTAATAGTGGTACATGTCTTACATATAACGCATGCAAAGTGGGTTCGACTTAATGCTACCTAGTACTTAAAGGTTCAAAGGTTCGAATGAGGCCTAACACTATTGTAAAAAATTAAATCTAAAATCCAACCCTTCGCCGATCAACGGCATCAGCAGGGATAGGAAATATATTCCTCGTAGGCCTATATATAAATGTGAAGTAAGATGTGAAAAAAGCGTAAGAATGTGGCAAGTATATAATATTTGTAAAACTATAGGTATAAATATGAAAAGGAAACGAATAAAGTGGTCTAATGAGCGAGTGTCATTGCACAAAGGGTCTATCCACATATGTTAAAACAGTCACTAGAACAAAAGTTCCGCGAATTCGCTGCATTCCTCTCGGAAGTTGAGGGTAGGTTTGTATTTCCTTATGTAAAATGCTTCAAATAGGCGTAGATTTACGGGGTCGTTTTCCAGTACAATGGTCTTGATTTCAATGCCTTTGTAGTCTTCGTTTTGGCATGTGGAGATGTGTTTCTTTACGGAGGAGTTTTCACTATTGAGGTGTTCTTTTACACGATCGTGGATGAAACGTGTAGTACTCCCAATGTAGCGTTGGTTGCAATTGTTAGGTGATTTGGTACACGGCGTTCCTTAAAAGGCATAATTTTTTTTTTCACGATTCTTATTAAACAAGCACTATAGACTACTTTACAATATATGTACTTACTGGCTATGTACTTTACAATGCTTAAGACGATTTCCGCTCAACGTTCGAGCAGTAAGTGCAAAAATTAAGTTACCAAAAAAATACTTGCAGCACTGTCACATTTTGAGAACAGATAAGAAGAACTTATCGTTACTTTTGCTCCCAAGCTGACCCCGCGAGAGAAAATTGGATTTGAAGTTATCAATATTTCAATTAAAAAGACGCTTCATGTTAGTTCAAAACAAAATGGCGCCCGTTTTTAGCATACTTTTACGAGATTTGAAATTAATTTTCTTGAGAATGCTTGAGAATTTCATCGCGGGGTCACTTGGGCAAGTGAACTAGAGTGAGATGTTTCAAATAGCATTTAAAATGTTACCGTGCTATGAGTAGTTTTTTGGTAAATATTTTTTGCACTTATTGCTCGAACGTTGAGCGGAATCCGTCTTAACATAACATGTTACAGTTACAAAACGAGAAAGAAGAATTACAAACAACACTAGTTACAACAGGAAGCTGACAAAAATTTTATGAACTAAACTTTACAATGCTTAACAAAACCTGGTGTTACAGTTACAAAACAAGAGAGAAGAATTACTTACAACCAACACTAGTCACTACAGAAACCCCACAAAATTATGACATTACCATATTACGACCTAAAAAGAAGTATAAAAGAGAGAATATTTCACGTAATGAAGAGTGACCAAAGGCATAATTTGGTTTTGGATGTGGGACAGTTGTCCCTGGTGCATATACGCTCCGCCTGAGTGCCGTTGTGCAAGAGAGCCCACCTGAGGGTGTATGAACTGTGCGCGACACGTACTGGTGTGCCCTCTTTTCGGAAAATGTTAGTGATCTTGTGGTTGAGACGTTCGGAGATGTATGGAATCTTGAGGTATGACCAATCCACGTTGGGAGGTGGAGAGTTTCTTTGATGGCTTTGGGGGTGCTTTGTTTAATCTATACTGTCTTCCGGATAACCATTAATGCGGAGGATGTTGTCAAACATGTTTTGGTGCTTTATAGATGTCGTTTGTGTGGAGCCGCATCTATCTTCGAAACGTTTCCGCTCATTGCGAATGAAGTTGATCTTCTGTTTAAACATTACATCATCCAGTAACGCTATAGTTAAGACAATATTAATTTGTGTCACACAGTCACACTTTTCATCATGCTGGCTCGTATGTCGAGCGATGTAAAAATACGAGATTCTTAAAACGTTGAGTCGTGCTAATATTCTTTAACCTGGTGGTGGGGTGGGTCACATTTATTATGTGAAAGCATTTTTAGGGTGGGCGGGGGAATAGTTTTGTTTGGGTCAAGTGAACATTTATCTGAGTGTAGCTAGACATAGACATAAACATAGACATACTTTATTTGTTAACGCAGGTTAAAGAGGGTAGCCAGAGGCTGATGTAGACCTGCAATAGTTTCCGTACACAATATTATTTTCCTCTGTAAGCAAACAAAAGAGCAATGCAATCGACAAAAATGGCAAATATCCTCAAAAGCTCTTCAAGAAATCACTTCAGTTCATTATTCTGTATAGTATATCTGCATTCCATGGCATGAATGCCTTTTGTAACAGACGCAGTTTAAATTAGCCACTCCTAACATACATGTATCATAAATACAAATAAACAAGAGCAAAATCCCAGGGGGGGTACTTCCTTCTATACGCTGTATAGGTATGTGCCACCCGATAGGGTAGGGTTTTTGAGGTACTCAGTCCTTAAATAGGGTATCCTTTTCGGTGTTTTTTGATATTGTGATCCTTAGATATTCCTTAGATAGGGTCACTAAATTGCAGTATCCCCCTCAATGCGCAAAACGAAAAAGATATCGTCTGTTAAAACTATACTACACGTTATAAAGTTTAACAAAGCGATTTTAAAAGGACGTTTATAGCTTGTGTTGGCGCTCCTCACCACCTAGTTACAGAATTATGAGTTATCTTGCTTCCCTTAAATAGGGTGCCTTTTCTTGGTTTTGGGCCTTTAAAAGGGTTTCAATTCTCGATTTTCTACCCTTAAATAGGGTCAGGGTTTGAGAACCTTGGCGGCACACACCTATCCTAAATTGATGGGAGTACCCCCCCACCCCCCTCTGGGAGCAAAATAAAAATAGCTCATGCTTTGCATGCCTACGTTATTATAAAATCAGTCCTCATTCATGTATAAATCTGCCTCTTTTAAAACTACAAAAAAAAAAGCTGATCACACGGAAACGGGGCTCGTAGTTACCCCTGCATATGTACCCTATATAAAGACTGCCATCTGCATTACCAATAGCACATACAAAGTACAAACACATGTCACTAGGGAGCTGTGAGGCTACTCCCATTCTGAGAGCGATTTATTGATAGAATAAATGGACATGCAGTCTCGGCCCATTCCTCTGGTGTGCGATTCATCGCTGCACCTCGTTTGCCAAAGGTAGTCTGTAACATAGGAGTGTCAATGACTCCTGGATTTAACGGTACACACGTCAAGGGTGGTGGTAGTTCTAGGGCCATTGCTTTAGATAGCGCCTCTATGGCATACTTGGTAGCACAGTAAGGAGCTACCTGTGGCGAAACGTACCTCCCCCAACCAGAACTGAAATTCACGACCACGCCTTTTCCGGCTTTGATCATCTCGGGGACAAAGTGGCGAATTACGTTCGTGGTACCCTTGATGTTGACATCAATAACACTGTTAAACTCCTCAGCGGAAATTTGCCACAAGTTTGAGTTTTTGTTTATGATGCCAGCGTTGTTGAGAAGAAAAGTCGGTGGTCCGAAGCGCGAAACAACATCTTGCGCCCAATGGCTAACCTCTGCCTCATCCACGACATCAACGACTGAAAACTGCTTACGTTTCTCTCCCTTGCAAAATTCTTCGTTCAACTGACTGATTTTTTCAGCCGATCTTGCACACCCTACCACTGTGTGGCCCCTGGATATGAACCATTTCACCATCGCGAGGCCCAAGCCTCCAGAAACCCCTGTAATAACTATCACCTCTGGCCTATTAGACGCCATCTTGAAAACTGAAAGAGACTGGAAACTATTTGTTCTGTTACCATGGAAACTTCCGCCATGTTTTTCTTTGAGCTCCACTCGTTCAGACTACAGTTGTCCTATGGTTTCATTACATGGTGACATCTAACATGCAGGCAGAAATAGAGAAAGCAAAAGCTTTTCTCCTGAAAACAAGTTCTATATCAAACAAAAATCTGTAAGTATTTATGATATTTGCGGTTTCACCTGCGTCGCTGGAGGGATGTTCTTGAATGGCTTTCGTTACTTTTAGGGGACTCGCGATATATAGCGAAAAAATTGTCTAAATGCACGCGCAAAAATGACGAATTTAATTCACTCTCAAAATTGACGAATCAATTAATTGTACAAAGTTTAGAAATAACGTAACTCAACAATAACAAAGCTAACCGTCGTAGAATCAGTGCTTAACCTTAAACAGAAGTATAGATGAGTTCTTAGGCCCAATCACTATCGATCAGTGCTTAACCTATACTGTAGATGAGTGTTTAACCGTTTTTCATTTTGTTTTCATTTGTTTTTCTCGCTAACAAACGCTCGTCATCAAATTTGTCACTCGTCATTTTTGCGTGTGCATTCAAACAGTGTTTCACTGGTTTTTTTCCTATGTAGCGCGAGTCCCCTAAAAGTAACGATCTCTTGAATTGTGATTTTCACAACCAGAACAGTTTTATCTTCGGGCCTTTAACCTAACCTTTTCTTTTTTGTTTTTTTGTTTTTTTTCAGGTATGATCATCTTAGTGAAGTGCTAAGCAAAATCTTAGATGAAAGACCAAAACACTGTGTAGGTAAGTTAATAAAAGTTAGAGTTAAAACGCAGAACCTGCACATATTGACGTACAAGCCAGTCATGATCAAATAAAAATCATGATAAATTCACATGCTATCTTTCAACTTAAAGAAAAATTAAAGCTTTCATACTTAACGTAAGCTTAAGCATACTACTTTTTATAAGCTTACAGTTATTTTTCCAGTAAATCTCCCTGTTGATTTGTTGTTGTTAATGATGGTCACCCTTATTGGTCCAAAACAGATATCTTTGAAGATATTAGCAAAAGCATAAAAAGAGGAAAAACAGAAGAGACAGAGGTATGTCAACATTTCTAGATCGTAACATCGCAGGTTAACATCACAATATTTGCAAATTCACAAGTGCTAACTCCCCACCCTTGTCAATTAATCGTTTTCAATATATTGATTATTAATTTTTAAAACAATTTATAATTTTTCTTAATGATGAACTAGTGAGCAGCACATAGCAACTGATCTTGCTAACTGCCTTATTTCATCCTACCGGTTTCGTCTGATCGTTACAGTCAAGGAGATTACCAAGATAGTTAAATTGAACTAAATTTATACTTAATCTTTACGGTACAAATCACGTTCCAGTAAGGGTGTGAACAGCAAAAAAAAAAGAAAAAACCCACCAAAAGTACGTGCAGGACATGACTTCAATCCTGTGTTACAGAATGTGCAATATTTAATTTGGGGCTCCTGTGAGCCCCAAAAAGGCATTGCTTTAAAGGCATTTCTGTGATCTCCTCTTTCTTTGTTGCGGTAAATTTTTCTCCAATTTCAACAGAAAATGGGCATTTGTGGAACTCTTTCACAACAACATCAGATATCACGAGGGTAACTTCAGGCTTGCAATGTGTGGTTCCAGAAAGTATCCATACCCCTACCACGGAGGGAATTTCACTTAGGACCCCCCCTCCTCCCTGGATTTTCCGTTTTTTTAAGTAAACTATAACCCCCCATCCCTCTGGATTTTCCACAGTTTGACAAACACCCCCCCCCCAACCCCTCTGGAAAATTTCGTTCAAGAAGGGAGAGTGTTAAAAATGAAGCAACTGATCCAAATTTAAATGAAGCTAAGCCGTTCCGATTATCGTAGGACACGTTTATGTTGTTTGTTAGCGTTTAAAATAACGCACATAGTCATAACTTACTCAAAACATATTATCTTACCAGTACCAACTGTTATTCTCTACGTCAAACAGATATGCTAGGTATCTGTAAAATTACCTTGACAAAAGCAAGTCAAACGTTTGTTTTAATTGAAGAATTCGCTTGAAAAGTCGCAGTGTTGCTGATAAACATTACTTCAACATGAACGCGATCAGGAACAAAGAAAACGCACAAAGAAAATTAAGAGGAAATGATCAAAATAGAAAGAATAACGAATATTGAACTCACTAAAATCGTTACACTGCATACCAGCCTGTTACTTGAAGATGCAAGAGTAGCAAGAAAGCCCATAAACGTATTTGGCGACACTTGTACTTCGCAAAACCGGTAAATATTCTCGTTGCTGAGCTTAGCAAAACACGACTTCTACGAGTCAATGAGATCACACTTCGCTTGCCAGTTGCCACATAGGGAAGTTAAAAAGGACGGACTGATTGTTCGTAAACAACGCTTATAATTTTAATGTCAATCGTGAAGGTAAGCTTAAATTTTAGGTTGTTTAGACGGCGCAGACATTTCGTCGAGGGATCTCGTCGAAGTCGTCTCGATAAGTAAATGTATCCACTCCTGGCATGCGTTGCTGTATTCTGGAAGACTGGTAATGAGTAATGGCGGCTACTTCTACACAACGACGATGTTCATGTCGTTTCGCTCCAATATCGCTTCCAAAGCGCCTTTGGAAGAAAGAATACCTGTTTTACGTTTAACAAAGTGTTTATTTAGCAGTTAAACTAATTTAATTCCACAATAAAGATCGGTAAGTAGCAATTTTTGAACTATATCTGCAGATTACATCGGAGTGAATCGAAGTTGACCCTCTGGAAAGTAATTTATCCGTTCAACCCCCCTCTCCTCTGGATTTTCCTGGGCTTTTGAGCCCCCCACCCCTCCGGAATTTCCAATTCCCTCCGTGGTGGGGGTATGGATATTTTCTGGAACCACACAATACGTGTCTTGATCAGACATTTTGTTGGGTTATTACATGAACTCTGAGAAGACACACATGCAGCAGTTGATCAAAATTGATAAAAATGTTATATACCAGCGTTATATTACGTCTGTGACGCAGGCTAGTTTTAAGTGGCTAACTGGACATTTTGAAGTAAAAGTCAGCCTAAACTATACAATATTATTTTTTCCAAGAAAAGCATTTTTTGGGACATTTTTTCGGTGCCAAAAGACAAGATCTTCAATGCAGAAGTCGAAAAACACTCTTGTCTGTCTCAGGGCATTTTGTGGCCACTAGAGACCTTAAAATAATAATTCTGATGGAGCAGTTTTAATTGGCTGTGAATCTTAATCACATTTACAGGAAGTTAGTGATGACAAGGAAAGCAAAGAAGTTGCTGAAGTACACCAGAAATTATTTGAGGTGAGTTAAACTAGTATTGGCTGAAGCCTGTAGATAAGTGTGGACTTATTATAATTTTCATATTCATACAAGCTTGTTATCTGTACCTACAAACAAGCTCTGGTGCCAGAGATGGTGCCTCACTACATCAGTTTGCTTTTTTCTTTAAAAAAATGCAAGTTTAGAAGCTAATTGGAAAAAAGGCTTGTTTGAAAATCATATGTTGAGTCTTGATAAAGCCAGTTCCAATATTAATGTATGCTTCACCAAATGTATATGATCACACCACATCACTCATTCAATGCAGTGAAAATTATACACTTTTAACATTTTCAGCCTTGCATGAATTAATGTTAGCTTTGAAACAATTAATGTCATAACTATCTATTCAAGCATGTGATAGGCCTTTATGTTTTGTGCAATTTTCATGATCATAAATTTAACCTTTCTGGAAATTTTACAATGCAGCAAATGACATATTGTGATTTCAAGAAAAGCTTAGTAACAAGGTGTGTGATTGAAGTAGAGAATTCCACTGGACTGAGCTTTTAGAGTGGTTTCCTAATGTTCTCACAGATAAGATGTTAACCTCCCTTTTGAAATGATAAAGAAGTAGTTCTGCTTACATGTATCTGATAGTTTTTATAATATAAGGGCATAGATAGACTCATAGATTCCAAGTACATTACACTTTCACCTGTTCAGGTGGTTGGTTGGATGCATGGTGGTTGAGTACTTCTGAATGAAAGGTTGGTGGTTTTTTTCCTGGTCTGTACATTGGGCTCTTTCTTTTCTCAGAGTGAAGCTTCACGTAGTTCACATCATCTCTCTCCACCCAGGTATAAAGATGGGTACCAGCAGATCAACAGGAAGTCTAACAAAATACTTCTAACCCATCCAGGGGGAGCAATTAAGCTGTGCTCTTAATTATAGATTCATCCTAAGGATCTTGTTTGATGTATTTAGTTGGACACAGACTTCATCCTTTACCCTCAATGGAGGGAAGTAATGCATTTTCACATGGTTTGGTTGGTCAACTCTTAAAACTGGCAGTATATGTGGTTAAGTTGGTAATACATATACGTATTGGTCATATTAATAACAACCAAAGCAGTTGGTTAAATCTTGTACTGGGACACATCGATCAAATCACTCAAGCAAACCTGCTTGAGGATGAATTTTTTGTGTCCAGTAGAAAATGCCCTTAAATGTTCTGATTTTAACATATTTTGACAGACAGACAGGTAGGCAGGTAAATGTAAAGGAAGGTGTTACAAACCTTTCAGTTTAGACTCACTGACTTTGAAAACTACAAGTCTAGAGTAAAAATGTTGGTTTAAAGTCATTATCTTTTTTGTGTTTGTCTGCGTAGAAAGATGGAGATGGAGAGGGAGGAGAACCAGAAACAGAAGAAGATGTGGAGACACCTCTGCCGGATCTCATGAATTTAACTTTCTACTTTGAACAAGCTGGAGTTGGACTTAGTCGAGAAGAAATGTTTAGAGTATTTCTTGCCTTGAAACAGCTGGTAGATACCAAGCCACTGCAAATGGTCCGCTTTTGGGGTATGAAAAATGTGATTTTATTGCTATCTTTGATTCACTGAGTCAGCAATAAGAATATCTGTTTAGCCAAGGTATAGTTTGTGAAACAGCAGCTGAAAGTATTTGTCATCTCATGCAGGTCCTGAAAATATTACACAGCAACCTGGTGATTCACTATGTTAACCAAAAACTTGATGTTCCACAGGCAAGGTGTTTGGAATTGAGAACAACTATTACATAGCAGAAGTAGAGTACAGAGAAGGAGAAGAAGAGGAGGATGAAGACGAGGAAGAGGTATACAAGACTGCTTCAGCTAACACACATGAATAATAAATGTTTAGATACTGAAATATGAGTTAAGCTGTTTTATAGTAAGGTAAATAGGTTTAGGGTTGGTAAGTAGGTTTAGAGTTGTTTGCAGTGTGTCACAAATAATTTGCACACAAAGAAAACTTTTTTATAGAACTTAATTGTCTTGTTAGGTGATGCTATAACTGCTCACGAAGTTTACAATCTTAATAGCTTGAGAATGTTTACTTGACGAGTTTGAAACTGGACAAATTTCCCAAATTACCTTCTGAACAGTCATGTTGTTTTTAGCAGGGGGAGGGTGAAGGTGACGATCAGCCAAAGGATGAAGACAAGGGCGATGAAGGTCAGTTCAACTTACTCTTGATACAGTTTTGTGTTATGACAGTGTAAAAATCAAATAGTTCTAGAATCTGTGCAGCCCAGCATTAGTAGTTGCATGTGGTTCCACATTTTGTTTTTGAAGAATAAGACTTGAATGTGAAGTTGTTAGTTTCTTGTTCAAATTTCCTGACACCCTTCCCATAGAGGGTTGTCCAGTGCTTGCCACTTGTTCAAGTTATGAAAGTTACAGTGTAAGATTCAAGTGGCATTGCGACTCCTACAACTACAGCTTTCAAGTTATTTAACAATGTTTTACTGAGTCAGTAAGTGCATGAATAGTCCCTTTTCTGAATAGTTAAACAACAAAGTGAATCACAGGCCACATAAAGGGAGGTGAACAAAACATCAAGAATAGTCGGTGCTTCATGCGATCACACATGTGCAACCTTCACCTGCTCTGTTGAGTTATCCATTTGGCTATTTGTGAACTTTGTACTGGCTCTTGTAATTACAACTGAGTGCTGAAATGCTAAATCCCCTTTCCAGAACAAATCCACAGTCGCCTTTATAATTTGACACTTTGCACCTAATTAACACACTTAACACTTCATGTGATATCCATGAAAAGCATCACATTTACCACTTGTGTCATTTGTACAAATGTGTGGTTCCAGAAAATATCCCTACCCCCACCACAGAGGGTCATTGGAAATTCTGAGGAGGAGCGAATTTCCAAAGAGGTGGGGGGTTCAAACCAAAACAACTCTCTGTGGGGGGAGTATGGATATTTTCTGGAACAACACAATGGCCAACCTTGTTTTGCAACTGGTGTGAGTCATAAAACTCACACAAGATTAATCTTCACTTTCACAACTTGAACAAGTGGTGAGTATGGGACAAGCTTGTTCCCATATAGTGTCAGATTCCCGGATTCTCAAGATAATGGCTCAGATGTGGAATGGTCGTCCCTGTTAAGGCACAACAGCCCGGGGGGGGGGGGGTACTCCCATATATAACCTATATAGGTATGTGCCGCTGTGAAGGGTATGGTTTTCAAGCAGTTTGGTCTGGGATAGGGTATAGAAATCAGGGAGTCTTAGTCTAGGATAGGGTATCAATTACCAAGAAACTAATGGGTGGTGTGAAAATTTAATCCAATTAATTAATGGGTTTGAAAAACTCGGAAATACAAAATATAAATGAAATCGTGACAATATTGTTGATCGAGAGTTGGTTTTCCATTAAAAGCACTGTGTGGCTATATTTCTGATGGATAGCTCGAAAATAGCTAGTCTGGGATAGGGTAGGGATTATTGGCATCTAGTCTAGAATAGGGTTGCAAAAACGACATAAACGTGGTCTGGTATAGGTTAAGGGTTTCAGAGTCCCAGCGGCACTCTCCCATCAAAATTTTTCCCAGTACCCCCCCCCCCCCGCCCCGGGCACAACAGTGAGTCAACTGCCTGAATATTCCATGAAGGGTTTGGGGGGGGGGGGAGGTTTAATGTCTCAATTTGATCATCAGTGCATTATAAGGTTAATATATTTGTATTTCAGATGAGGAAGGTGGTGAAGACGATGACACTCCCAAGCCAGACTGGAAACCCCCTCCAGTTATTCCTAAAGAGGAAAACAGAGCTGGCACCAACAAAAGAACCTTCTTTGTCACCACTGAACGTAGGTGCATTAAAGGAGAACTTGCAATACTGTATTGCCAGGAAGACAAATAAGCGTGTAACAAGCCATAATCCTAAAAAAATGCCCGGTCCAAAACTAAACCCAAGAAATACCCATGACTTATTATTACACCCCCTCCCCCCCCCCAAAAATAAATAAATACTATGCCTTTTCTTTCCATATCCAAACAACACTGAGTTACTCTTTGTTTTACACCCAAATATATAACTGCCAGAATCTCACTGCAGCAAAAATGCTAGGCAAAATTTAAACCCGTAACAATACCAGAGTCAAAAATGACAAATATATTTGCTAATTAACTGGCTATATATGGTTGTACAGCTATCTGGTAAACTGTGAATTGAAACATATTAATGTGTTTTTTTTTTCTTTTTTTTTTCAGCTGGTAAACCATGGGTAAAACTTCCAGCCGTGACTCCTGCACAAATAGTGGCTGCTAGATGCATCAAGAAGTTCTTTACTGGACGGCTAGATGCACCAGTAAGATGAATTTATTTAATTGTTTGACACTGTTACGTGATATCAATATAAAAAAGACACGTAGAAAAAAGGCATTGCTTGATAAGACTCTAATAGGTCTACAGGATCATGAACTGTGAGTAACAGAATATTTTTCTTACAGATTGTAAGTTATCCACCATTTCCAGGGAATGAAATGAATTATCTGAGGGCACAGATTGCAAGGATCTCTGCTGGTAGTCATATTAGTCCCAGTGGGTACTACATGTTTGAAGAGGAGGAAGAGGAGGAGGAGGAGGGTGAAGGTATTTCAACTACTTTGTACTGTGTGTAAGGACACAATGAGTAACAATTAGTGTGTAGGGGACAGTCAAATATTATGTGCCATGTACTCCTCCCTTCATTTCAACAAAGTATTATCCATGAAATTTATTTCTTTTATGCCACTGGTCCAAACACATCACACAATAGGATATCCTCTGACTAAAACTGGGGGACATCCAAGATTATACATGTACCCACCAATTAACTTTGCAAGCTCTCAACTGACAAAACATGTCATGTAGTACAAAATTAAACAGTGGGTATCAGATGATAAACAATTCAACAAGAGACTTTTGCTTGGATATTTACCTTGTAAATGGTTTGAACCCAGGAGACCTGTCATAGGTTGGTAAATTATGATCATCCCGGTGAGTGTAGTCCTGAGAAGGACTGTTTGTGATGACTTTGACTGACGTTTCAACAACCTGAGCGGAAGTCATCATCAGAGTCAAGTGAACTGTGAATCATCAGTAGATGTTATAAGTCTCTGGTCGTTGTCCTGATTGGTCAATGATCTCGTGATGTTATTGGTCGTCTGTCAGTTTGTAAGGTGCAGGTAGCTGTTGGCAATGGTTCAGTGGTGTTTGTTCGAAGTTAGTAAACCAGCTTTCCAGAGTGATTCGTTGATAGTAGTCCACACTGTAGGTAACGCATTACCTAACGCAGTAGTCCGTTACCTACAGTAGGGACTACTATCAATGAATCACTCTGGAAAGCTGGTTTACTAACTTAGAACAAACACCACTCAACAGTTGCCAACAGCTACCTGCACCTTACAAATGACTTATCGACGACAATAACAAGACAGACAAACAAACAAACAGACAACTATAAGTTTGCTAACAATAGACCAACGGACATTTGACTAACAAAAGATGGATCGAAATGTACCAATCACCTTTTACAGTCTTCACAGCCAATAACATCATGGTTTAACTGACAGACGACCGATAACACCATGAGATCGTCGACCAATCAGGAGGACAATGACCAGAGCCTTATAACATCTACTGATGATTTGCAGTTCACTTGACTCTGATGATGACTTCCACTCAGGTTGTCAAAACGTCAATCAATGTCATCACAAGCAGTCCTTCTCAGGACTACACTCACCCGGGTGATCATAATTTACCGACCTATGATATTTACCATGTTCCTAAAAGCTCTGTTTTTAGTTGAACTTTCCTCTTTGTAGTTTGACCAGCCCCTAAATCCCCCCGATATAAATCTTTGGAATCCCCCAATTTAGTGAAATCGTCAGTGCTTAATACATCCTAAGCTACCCCCATTAATTCCAAGAAATTGTCAAGACAAGCTAGTATCTCAATCTTTTAACACAATGTATATGAGTATGCATGTTATAGTACTTTTTCATTTTTTGTATATGAGTATTTCTTTGTACCTTTTTGCAATTGCATGATCTTTCCACAGTCCGCGATTCATACATGCTAAATGTTGACTTTGAGGGAATTAGTGTGAGAGAGCTTGCTGACCCATCTCTTCATAACTGGGCTCATCACGTGCAGCATATATTACCACAGGTAGGTTCTGATTTTTGAAAATGTAACCTGTTCAAACATGCATGCCCATTCAGAGCATCTTTTGTTGCATGGTCTTTGACAGAAGGCTTATTTGGTTTAATTCTGCTAAAAGTGTGCTTATATGCTTTTATATGTTGTATTAGGGTCGCTGCATTTGGCATAACCCAGTAGAAAAACCAGAGGACGATTTTGAAGAAGAAGAAGAGGAGGAAGAAAGAGAAGATATAGAGGAACCAAGACCAGAGTCAGGACCACAATTATTAACTTCCATCGCTGAAGATGAACGTAGGCTTACCTCATGTTTATCAAGTTTTTATTTATATTGAACTAAGTGGACAAGAAATTCTGAGCAAATGTAGTCATCAAGTTTGAAGTGACAAAGACAAAACTTTTCTTCAAAGTGGTGTCTAGGTCATTTGGATTTGTTTTGCTTTGTTTTGTTTTGTTTTTTTGGTTCTTTGTTAATGAACATGAACTTTTTTTCAGCTGTAAATGGTATGCCTGCTTGGACTCCCAATGTGTCATCTGAATTGTTACCACAGTATGGCCTCGCTATCATGCGCTCCAACAGGTGGCCTGGTGCAGTGGCCTTTGCAAAAGACAGGTGGGTTAACACTCCACTGTGCTACAGACTTTCGTTGATGTTCCCGTGCTTAATTGTATTTTCCAGAAACAATCCAGCACAACCCGGTTTTCCTCGTTTTTTCTCTGTTTTCCTGATGAAAGATCTGAAGTGCTTAAGGCAATCTGGAACAAGGGGCGACTCCCGTATAAAACTGGCGGGGCTTCTTCTAGCTTTCAGGGGTTAAAATATGTGGTTTGGTACTGGTTAGGGTGTCAGAATTTAAAATATCCACCTCTAGAACAGCGTTGATTATTCTATATATAAAGTGAAATTAAAAGTAATTTCTCCTCAGAGTTGGTACCTCTTAGGAATGAAAATCAATCACGTTCAAGCATCCAGTACTTTTTAGTTTTTTTTTTTTTGTTTGTGTTTTTTCAACCTTCCGACGACCACTCGTGTCTCTTTTATATGGATTTCCTCCCTCCCGGGGAACTGAATACATTACACTCAGTTTCAACATGCCCGAGCCTTACAATTACCTTCTGTCCCGTTCACAACTTCTGGTCATTTAAATTTCGGCAACAAAATTGAACAAAAGCTAACATAATGTACTTGTGCTTTTAAAGGAAATTTGAAAATATCTACGTTGGTTGGGGCCACAAATTTGATGCCGACAACTACACCCCACCCCCACCGCCCGCAGCAATGGCGGAGTACCCTGTGGTACCGGAAGTAACTGAAGTAGATGATCCCACAGTTGAGGAGGAGAGGGCGCTGAAGAAAGCACAGGAAGAAGCCATGGAAGCTGCTGAAGATATGGATGATGTAGATGATGACGAGGATGATGATGATTAGAATCGCTATTAGTTGAATTATTGCAAAGTGATTTACACACCGCTTCTATCCGAGGCTGTTTGTAAAGTATTACTGATAAAGTCCTGACAGACGTGTAAATGAAGTTTCTATTGACCATACCAACTGTATATACAAATAAACTGTGAATATATTTCTCCTCCCGTCTTGTAGAATAAAGTTAAGTGTTTTGGTTGTTTGAGTGCCAGTTCTCTGTCAGTTGTTTCGTTAGAAGTTATCGTAACAATAGGGGACAGAAGTTCAAAAATCAGATAAACACAGCACTTTCGTAAGTTACCTTCTAGTTTCGTTAAAGATAATCCAGATTTCTCGTACATCTAGACTCGAGAGGACACTCCATGCGATTGAGCTGCCGATATGTAATTTCCATTTTCTTTCTGTCCGAGTGTGCTGAACCCTCCTGGGTGTGCCATACTCCCGAACTCCAGACATTCCCCAGACACGGCTTTTCACCGGCTGTTATGATACCAGTCTGCTACGCGCACTCTGCTTTCTACATAAAGTGGTTTTGGTTTACAAGAAAATATTTTTGTCGTGCAGCTCACCGTCAAGCAACAAGTGCATTGTGTATTGTGTTTATATCAGTCTCCCTCTTAAGACCACTACAGTAAAAAAGATTTATCTTGGTGGGTTATCTAGCCTGGGGTAGTCCCCTTCTGTTTTGCAGGTATATAACAACACTGTATGGCAGTGAATCGTGGATGAGTTAAGGTTGTCAGTTGAGAAACGACTGAAAAGCTACTACCTCCGTTGCCATCGGCGTATGCTTAATATCTTGTGGCAGGACAAAGTTACCGACTCCATGGCCATGAGCAAAACAGTGGTTGTGCACGTGCAACACATATTTTGGCACATTTCTTTGCAGTGCTCTGCAAAAAAAACGTGAAATGGCCAGTTTTTAGGTTCTTTTGGAATAATAACCCAAATACACCATTTTAATGACGTTTTCCTCTGCGTTGCCGTCGTCGTTGCTTTAAGTCCCATATGTCTTTAGGAAATCTTCCAAGTTCTTCGGCAATCTTCGGGAAAGAGTCGACCAGCACCTCATTGAACATCTCACATGATTGGCCATAAGAACAATAAGATAAGGGCACAAACAATGCCCCTATCCCTGAAGACAATGAGCAATATTGTTTTAGAATGCCTCTGAAATTAGAGGTTCACAAGAGGTACTGGACTACTCTCGGGAAATGATCTGAAACATTTGAATAGCCTAAGGACAATGTTCTGAAAAATTGAGGACAATCTTTGGACGATATGCAGTATTTCCTTGGTAAGTGCAGCATATTACTGAAATTGGTGGTTAGCAAGTATTTTAAACTCGTGGGATGAAGTTGTCAAATGGTCATTCGTAGTATACCTAGCCATCCCTGTCGTGACTTGATTTTTTTGTGTACGCCCACCTGCCCAACAATGAAGCAATCGTTGGATATTGAACGTTACATGGCTTGAGGGCAATAAAAAAGAATTTTCCATTGAGTATCGCGAAATCGAGTACCTGTTTTATGACACTTTCTTTTTCCTATTTTGTGTATATTTTTATCCAGAAAATGAAATGGTTAACTTCAAAAAAGACTAAATAGACTAAACCACTAGGCACAATTTCGTCAAACAACGTACACTTCTTATTTTCTTAGCATTTTTGACATGTTTCTTAATAAAAAATTATAGCCAAATTCCTATGGAGCCTTCTCGAACCCCTCATTCCATCTGAATACGATGCTGTGGAGACTTGCAGAGCAAATTGATGGTCCCCTTTGATGTCGAGAGTTTGTTTGCCAACATCCTTCTTGAGGAATGTATCAACCTTGCGGTCAAGTAAAAATTGGGAGTTCAAGCCCGACCTGTAGCTTGGCACTTCTGACCTAGAAGAGTTCTGTCTTTCGCAACCACTATCGTGGACTTTTTTTTCCCCACCGCCACTAGTTTTAAGGGCTCCTATTATGGCCCAATTGATGGGGTAGCTATCCGCTCCCCCTTGCTCCTATTCTTGCCAATCTTTTCATGAGGCACAACGAGGGTGTGGTTGGAACAGAACGAGGGTTCGAAGGTTATCGTCGCTATGCAGACGACGCCTTTTGTTTATTTGACACAAAACATGACGGCACCCTTTTCTTTAACACCCTAACGTACACTTCACTATGAAAAAAACTGACCATGTACTGCCTTTTTTATAGACGTTTTACAGCGCGGAGCGCGCTACCGTTTCCACTAGACCAAGATTTTTGACATTTTTCTGACACTTTTTCGACACTTTTTTGATTGAGGGGCGGAGTTTATCGGACCGTTTGAAATTAGCGCACGTGAACTAGATGCCGTAAATAAGAAACCGAGTCGTTCGTACAAGTTTGTCTAGACAAAAGTTCGCGTTTGTCACTTCGCTCATAATCGTGGGAATCCGTTTTGTTGTGTCGTACAAATACAAAACTTAAATCTGAAAACGTGAAAAGGCTTAGCATTGACAACTGATTAAAAGTGTAACAGTCTTTGCTCAAAATTGATTTTAATGCAACAATTTGCACGTGCGGAGCTGTCAAAACGTACATTTTTCACGCTTGAACAAACGTGTAAAAAGCTAGCTTGTTAAAATTTTAAAAAAAGGCAGGAAAAGAGGAAGAATAATCAATTACATATTACTCATATCGAATATTCGTGACAATTGATGTAGAACTAGTAGTTATTTTAGGGTGCGTTTCTTTGGGAGAATCCGAAAACGGATTTGTGATCCCAGATCATATGGATTCTTCGACACCAAAGAAACGCAAAATCCGAAAAAGGATTATTTTGTCATGACATGACAGGCTGGAGGCACGCAATATATATGTCAGAACGATATTTCTCTCGTACTGCCCTAGAATTCAACTAGAATGGAATACAAATAATTTATAAACAAGGACAGTATCTGCAGTAGTTCAAGTGAACTCGCTATTTGCGTTCACAGTTAGCAAAATCTGGTCCCTGAATTGCAGAAATGGTACACAAATGAAGTTATCCTGACGTGTCAATGCTTCTGTCTGTACTTTTGGAGAAAACTTTTCAAATATACGGAACGGAATAATCACCTGAATTTTCTTTTTCACGATCGAATGTTTTGTCACGCAAGATCAAGAGAAAATATGGCGAGACCAGTAAATTTGCATGGACGACCGCTTGACAGATGTACTATTTTCGGATCCGTCCCCCAAAGAAACGCACAGATCATGAATCCTAAAAATCCGGATTTAGATTTGATCTGATGTATGCACTCGGAGTGTGGATTCTTCAGATCACTAATCCGTGATTAATCCATTTTCGGATTTAGGTAAAGAAACGCAAAATCCGTTTTTGGATACAAGAATCCGGATTTGGATTTTCCCTAAGAAACGCGCCCTTAGTTATTGATTTGTTGATATTCACAAAATTATGCATATCGTGCACTTGTTACAAGACCATTTCCGCCCCAGTGAAGTTTCTATTTTTGGCTCAGGTCGTGACAATAAATAACTTTTGGAAGAACATTGCATGCAACAGATATAAAAATATTCCTCGTAGT
Source organism: Siderastrea radians (assembly GCA_964017195.1). Taxonomy (NCBI): domain Eukaryota; kingdom Metazoa; phylum Cnidaria; class Anthozoa; order Scleractinia; family Rhizangiidae; genus Siderastrea; species Siderastrea radians. The sequence goes on from OZ024890.1 coordinate 38,874,373, forward strand.
TGGGTGGTAACTTACTAAGAAAGTATTTGAAAACCTTGATTTTGTGTCATCGTTATGTATAAGTTTATCACACAATGTTGAGCGGAAGTCCAAAATAACACGAGAAATGTAAACATTCAACAACAGAATAAAAGACGCATAATTGAACACAACATAGTGTTTAGTTTTGAGGCATAAATCGCCAAATTCGAAACACAGCTGGTGAATCTAGCTCACTGACTCTCAGAAGTATTTTCTGATATATCCCTTCACCTACCGAACGAGCTCGAACAAAAATCTCTTGAAAGGTATCTGTGTTGTCCACGTTTAAATTCACATAACCGCCATCTTCATCCTTGTATTGTATTCGTTGGACGTGTGATGACGCAGCCTCCGGCGGTCCGTCTGATATTCTCCACAAGCGAAGAAAACGAATAATTTCGTACGAATCCATCGACAACATCTGCTTCCGTATAAAACTTTACCAATTCATCGTGGCCGTACTCAACTTTTATTTGGAACTTCATGCCGGCCGACTAATGTACTCGAAGTAAGTCGAGACTACCCGTCCCGCCACATATCAATCACTGTCAACGCCTACTTTGACGTTGCAGCTCCTTTGTTAAAAGTGTCAAAAAGTGTCAAAAATTCATCAAAAATCTTGGTCTAGTGGAAACGGTAGCACGCTTCGCGCTGTAATTAACAGTATCGATCCTCGGTCCGCTACAATAACTGTTTATCGCTAGAAAACTTTCACTGGCTTATTAACAAGCTACTTTAGTTTTTCAGTTTCTTTAGGTTAATAATAGTTGAATCAGGATCTTTATTCACGGGACTTTTAAAATTAACAACAATTGGGCGGGTTTCCACAGCGATACCAAGAAACTAGTTTTCATTATGCAGAAAAACCTTTTTCTCTACATGTCATCTAGAGACTAATCAAAAGGTATGTTTCTAACGCAATTCGAGCTTATATTTCTCCAGTGGCATAGTCCATGTTGGAATGGAGGCCTGATGAAACACGACTATAAACTAATGTACATAGGCCGTTTCTCTGTTTAGTGCGAAAGACTCTATCTTAGGAGAGCCTCGTGCAAGTATTTATTTATTTACTATCTAACATGTTTTCAGAGTTAAAGTGAGTCTTTCTGTTTTTGAAAATCTTGATTGACATTCTAAAAGTCTCAGCTTTCGTAGATAGGTAAAACTTTATCTATACACGCTTGCCCCGTCAACTATAACATAATACCGTAAGCTGTGCGTCCCTTTTGTACCTTAATAAATTCTCTTGATCGTGGACTTGAAATCTGTTCTTTTATGCCACCTTAACGGTTTTGCAAAAAGGAGAACCTCACGAAACTCGCAGAAGATTAAGCTACTCAAAATTAGTCATTCGGTAACCTACACATACCAGAAACTCCCACTAAAAAAATTATGAAGGACAACCTACAATTTTGTTCAAGTTTACTAGAAGCTACTATAGAGGAGAACCAGTGGTTTTCCGTATCTAACGAAGTACGTAGTCCACAACAGAGTACGCAAAACTTGTTAACTAACATAAAGATCATGCATGAGCAGTCTCAGTAGCCAGACATCCACGGCGCCACAATCTGAGACGAAAACTGACAGTGTTCATACTCCAGTCCTCCTTGGGCAGTGACGTTGATGAGTGTATACATCTCCTCCTGTTGGAAAGACTTTCAAGCACAGCCAACACATATGCGAGTGACACTGCGAGCATGTCATGTGATTGCAGCCCTTATTCTTTTCAATTGGTGTGTTGCATTTGGGGCAATTCTTTCTATTGTTAGGGTCTTCCATCATCCACTCCTTGAGGTGTCCGTCCACTCCCCTCTCTGATCTGAAAATCGCACAGGTGAGCCCGCTGTGATACTGCATGTGGCATGATGTGCAGATCTCAGCTAGGCATTCGCCACAGGTGTGGCGTCTACCATCCGTTGATACGCGGTAGACCATTCTACAGTCAGCTGTTGGACAGTACTTAACAAGGTCTGGGTTTCCTCTCACGTATGCATCCACGGCATTGAAAAGAAGCTTCTTTCTCTCGCTTTGATTCAGCAGGTTCTGCAAATCCTTCCACACAATAGGCTCGTCACAGTTCTCTGTGATACACTTTAATGGGACCTCTTCAGATTTTAGTTGTTGAATGATACAGCCCTTGTCGTAAGCGTGGCCACAGCAAGCGAGTCTGTACACGTCAGCAGCCTCGTCCAAATCACACAAGCAGATGTTACAAGTTAACTGAGTTTCGTTCTCTGCATGTAAAGGGGATGAGTCTTGCATGAGAATCTCACAACATTCATCCACATAGCGGGTGATTGTTTCTTTGGCCTCTTCCGAACTGATAATCATAAGTACCAGCCTTCGGAATTCAACGTGGACCTTTTCGACACCAGGAATTTCTTGAAGTTCTCGCAGACCGACACCAAATCTCTCAAAAAGTGCTTTCAGCAGCCCGCGGGGCTTGTTTGGTCCGCGAAGCTGAATCTCCCATGGATGTCTGTTACTTGTGATGAAACCATCAAGAAACTTGTTGATGGCACGCTTTGCTAGTTCGCGGTTGGCTTCACTTCCGTATATTTTCACTACCTTGTTTTTCCAATCTTGGCTGATTACCGTTCCAGTATCTTTCTGGATATTTTGAAGGTCTTCTTTAACTGGATTGCTCAACAGAATTTCCAGGCTTTTAGAGATTTTGCAGTCAATCTCGTCTCCGTTGATAATTTCGTTCAGAATAGCTGTCGCACGAACAAAGTGGTCGGGACAATCGCTACGAACTTCTATCACAATCCGCTTGTATTTGTGTTGATCTTTTATCTTTACCACGAGCTTCTTGCCGAAGGTCTGCTCCAGTTCCTTAATCCTCGCTTGGATTTCACCTTCAATGATGGTAAAGGCATTTCTAGGACACAGCAAGTTTGTTGAAAGGTTGGGTTGCAGGGTTACGATCCCAATACCAGAGATTCCCTCTCCATTAAGGCCTTTCACAGCTGCTAGACCTTCCTCGGAGTCTTCAAATGTTAGATGAGCATAACCTTCAAAATTCTTTGGGGAAGGTTTTACCAGATGAACGGAAAATCGTCCCTCTGTGGCAAAGACTCCGAGACATTCTTGAAGGGCTCTTGACTGTGATGCGAGGATCTCATCTCCTGTTTCAAACCCTGGCTTTCGGTGGACAATTACGTTTTTTACTTTCACAGAGGGAAGCCTCTCTTCAATAGCAGACTTCACGTCTTCCGCAGATACTTCAGAATGGAGCCCTCTCATGTATATCTGCCCCGGGTGAAACTTGTCTGCTTGAAATGTAGCCCGTCGCCACTTAATCGTAAGCGAGGGAAGACTGCCAAGTGTATGATAGAAGTCTTCCTCACTAAAGAATTCTATGGAACCCGTGCCTTTACCAGGACGACGAAGCCACTTGGCTCTCACATTAAACTGAGGAACTTGCGCAAGCATCCCTTCGGGCATCGAGTGACTTGGCTTAACTTTGAAGTCGCTATCCAGGGAGTTAACGGGTGAGCTTTCTACTGCCTTATATGCGTCTTCAGACCTTCTGAAAGTAGCAAACGCTCGAGTCTTGTCATTCTGTTGTTTGAACTGGAGTTTCACGACGTCTCCAAACGACCTCAAGTAATCTGAAACCACCTGCTCGTCTTGTACATCAGCGACGGTGACACTCCTATACATATGAGGCATCAGTACTTCCTGCACTTCACCACCCTGTCCCCAGACGATCCTGGTGCCCTGACATAGCTGCTCTTCTTTGTCCTCAGATCTCAGTGATTTCTGGCATTGTTCTAAGTGACCTCCTACAATAGACAGAGCTTCTGCAGTGTACCGTGGTGGTACGAAGACTTTCAGTTTTCCTGACTTTTCGTCTTTCTCTAAGACAGCCAAACTGTCATCACATGATCTGGACACCTCTTCTGCAACTTGATCGAGCATTCTTCTTCGGATCCCTCCGAAAGCTAAGGTCATAAGGTCTGGACTACAAGGCAAGGCAACTTGTGTCATCACTGTCGAAATCAATTCATCCATGTCGTACTTAACAGCTCCTTTAGAAATCATTTCCCGAAGCCACCTCTCCTCAACAGGGGTTGTGTTGATGGCAAAGTCACGAGATGTTTTCAGCAGTTGTTCAAAGACGATAAACTGCGGCGTGGCGCCGAGAAATTTTAGGGCTGAAGAAGGATGTAACTGTACACAGTGGTTGAGTGATACCACTCTGTATCCTGCCTTCTCGTGACCAGTAAACACACAAAGGTTGGTCGTATAACAGAAAACCAGAATTCTTTGTAGTTTGAGATCAGTGTCGTCACATCGTGGAACAGCGTCAGGTACCTTGACGTTTAATTCATGCTTTAAAGCCAGCTTAAGTTCTTTGACGGTCTCCTCCGTCAAGCGAAGTGACTTGGCATTTAAGCTGTTGTCAAAGGCCCACTTGTTTCTTTTCCCTTTAGGCTGCTGAAGGTACTGCCTATAGACTTCCAGCAATGTTAACAGGTCACCCCCCTTGTGACAGAAGCCAACTTTTCTATTATCAGCAAGTTGCTTCTCTTCTTCGCTGCCCATGCGGAAGAACACGCTTCCACTTACAGTTGCAATAGCTGCCAAAGCCAACGCATCCGCACCGATTTCTTGATCAATTCCATCAAATATCAGCTTAGCTAAACGTGGCTCTACAGGCACTCGTGCAATCTTGTGGCCCAAGTCTGTAAGCTTTCCATTTTCTGTGATGGCTCCAAGAGATTTCAAAGCGTCCAGCGCTAGTTGTATAGATTCAAATGGTGGTGATTCCACAAACTCGAACTGGGTTACATCTTCAATGCCAAGCTCCATTAGTTTCAGCACTGCCTGCCCAAGATGAACTCTAAGAATCTCCGGTCTGGATCCTTCTTCCATTGCCGCATACTCTTCTTCGCTGTAAAGTCGATAACATTTTCCTGCCTGAGTCCTTCCCGCTCTTCCTTTGCGCTGTTCAGCAGAACTCTTGTTAATAGTTGTTACTTCTAGAGAACTTTTGTTGCGTTTGGGATCAAACTTCATTTCCTTCACCATACCAGTGTCCACCACGTACCTTATCCCGGGAATAGTAATAGACGTCTCGGCACAATTTGTGGCAAATACCACCTTGCGCTTGTTTGTGTCTACCTCGAACACTTTCCTTTGCTCTTCTTGGCGTAGCTTTCCGTGAAGGGGAAGACAAACTAGGTTTGGATCAGGCTCCACCTTTGCCAAATTTTCGCATGCTTGTTCTGTTTCCACTGGTGAAGTAAGGAACACCAGAATATCTCCTTCGCCTTCTTTGCCGTGAATTTCTCGAACAGTTTCCACAGCCTCTTGAAGGTACTTTTCAGCACTGCCAGATGGATTGTCTCTCCATATCACATCGACGGGAAACATTCTACCAGACACCTTTAAAACTGGACACTGGTCAAAGTATGCCACAAAAAGGGTGGGGTCAATGGTAGCTGAGGTGATGACGACTCGTAGCTCGGGACGTTGAGCAAGGCTTTTCTTGATCATGCCCAGAAGTAGATCTGAGTAGAGGCTGCGTTCATGGGCCTCGTCAATAATTACACAAGAATACTTGGACAGATTAGGATCTTTGAGGCATTCGTTTAGAAGAACGTGATCTGTTGCGTACACGATACCCGTAGTTTTACTTGCCTGAATGTTTCCACCAACATGGGAGCCGACAACCTGTCCAGGTACTCCACCCATTTCCCGAGCAACGTGGGCTGCTAAACTTGTGGCAGCGACCTTTCTTGGTTGAGTGCAAACGATTAAGCCTTTTTCTGCAAAACCTGCTTCATAAAGATATTGGGTCATCTGAGTACTTTTGCCGGAACCAGTTTCTCCAAGAACGACACAAACTTGGTTGCCTTTGACGGTCTCGATGATTAAACTCTTTTTGGCATACATGGGAAGGGCTGAATCAAGCCTGTGACACTCTCGACCAAACGACTTCCTTAGTTCGTTGATGGTCTTCTCAACACTTGACTGTGGCTTACCGCTTTGGGTAGATAGGACAGAAATCAACTGAGACGTGAAACGTTCAAACTCTTCCTGTTGCTGTTCAAGCTCGCTTTTCTTTTGCTCTAAAGCTCTTCTTTCCGATACAACTTTTTCATACTCGTCCAAACTTATGTGTTTACGTACACGTAGACGCCTTAGAAGATCGTTAATTTCGTTGATTTTTTTACCATGTTGTTCCATAACCACTTGGAACTTTTCTTGAACTTCCTTTTTGCAGTTAACAAGAAACGTAGCTGGGGTACCCGATGCATCCTCCTTAAGAATGGTGACTTCAATTTCTTCTCCCGTTTCCTTGACATTTTCTTTCAGCAACTGTTCAGCTTTTCTTCCTTGATTGGTACTTTGAAAAACGAAAGTAAATTGACAAGGTCTGCCATCTTTAGTCTTGGTGTCTTCTAAGCAAAACTTGATTTTGTCCCCAAGACATCCTTCTAGGTACCTACTCATGACATCTGGACTCACTTTCAGTGTCTTTGGAGGTTTGATGACCAAACGGCACGGTTTTGAAGTCGAGATAGTGGGACTTACATCTTTGCCTTTCTTTTGCGCCTTGTTCTTCGATTTCTTGTTTCTTTGTCTTCTGTTTCTATCAATATTCTCATTTCTGTCCTGGCACTGTTGACGGGAATATTCCCTTGCACCCCTTTCAGTGTGATCTTCGAAGCCATCATGTCTCATCCATCCACCACTTGCAAGTGGAAGTTCGTAAGCCTCTTTTTCAGATGCATGACATGTTTGTGTATGCGCCATACCCCATCACCTTCAACAATCAAACAATGTTCATATTTAACAAAATACCTCTGCACAATAGCGACGGATTCTTGTTACAAAGGGTGTCGTTGAAGAAAAAAACCTACGTTGCGTTTTTTATAAGCTAACACAGTATAGCTTTTACCACAGGGGGGAATGAGAATGAAACTCCTGCTATGAGCCAAACTCTTGCTAGAATCTCACTACCCAAAAATTAATGCGCAAATGCTGGAAAATGCCACACCAACAAAACAAAAAAATCCTTCTCACCTCCCTGTCACTTTAAGACACAAGTACCCCCTGATTATGGGTATGTCTTTGAAATACTTCTCTCAGAAGAAATTATTCAGTCTGCAAACGTCGTGTCTTGTTTTGACGAAATGCGCCCGTTTTCTGAGTTATGACTGGGATCCCCAGTCTGTATGTAAATGGCATTTGGCACAACAAACAAGCTGAAGATCCTGTTAAGATTAGACATCAGTTTTCCGACTGAGGGAAATCTCCACCCCTGAAAAATTATTTGCTACAGCCATGAACCGACTAGCCTGTGAACAGGCTCTCTGGTCGGAGAACGAGCGAAGAGACCGGGAGGGGGTGGGGAAGGAAGAAGGGGAAGAGGGAAGGGGGGGAGCCTGTTGACAAAGGATTGAAACCGCCATTCCGCCCCCTTGTAACTGACCTGTCATCGATCGTCTGAAAGATGTAATTACCTTCGGTTGGACGCCATAAGATTTGGGTTATTTAACATCTCTTCAACTCCAAATCATTGTGTACTGTACAGTGGAATGTACATTCACTGAGCTTTCAAATAGCGTATTAAAGAAGTTGTAATGAGAATTTGTTGAAACTTTGCACAGTTGTTAATTACACCTAGTACATCGAAAAAATAAAATAAAAGGAGGGGGTCACCGTGTCTGATTTTACGCTACAGGGCTGTGGTATAAAGGTACCTTGCTAGCTATCGACAGCAAAATTAAAAAGTCGTTCCTTGTACCAGAGACACCCACTACTTTAAGAAAGTTATCACTAGCAATAAAATATAAGCATTATTCTTGTGATAGCAAAACAATGTTACAGTAAAAGGCCTTGAAGTTGCCTTAAAAATAAAAGTAATGAAATAATAAGCAAATCGTGCACATGCACGCTTCCAGTGAAATGCCAAAAATCAGATTGTAATAGTGAATTAATCAGAATATTTGAAAATTGAATAATGAAAAATTCTCAAAATTTGAATATATCATGCAGAGTTGTGTTTTCTTCAAATAAATGGAATAAAAAAGAGGGGTCACCGAGTTCGTTTTGGAGAAGACGACAACTCATTTCTCTCAACAACTCAGTTTTCATAGAAAACCTACCAAGTTTCGAACGCGCGCGCTCGTGCGCGCGCTAATCACGCAAAAAATGATGCGCAGAAAGGATGCGCAATGCAATTGAATGGAATCACCTTAAACTTAGAAATCGGTTGAGAATAGAAGGAGAAAAACAGATTATTGATGTGAGAGGTTTACAGCACACGCATTGTTTGGATCGCGTTACAAACCGACACTACAAAAACAAACACCCGGGTCAAACACGCCATAAATGATGGGTTAGTTAACACCCAAATCTTTGTGTACATTGAAATCTGTATGTTCTTAGCTTTCAAATGGCGTATTAAAGATAAAAATTGGTTGAGAATAGAAGGAGAAAGAAATTTATTTACAAAGGCTTTGTTTGTATCGCGTTACAAACCGACACTCGGCTAACTCAGTCAAATACACCACAAAATCAGAAAATTGGAGTTATTTAACGTCGGCTGAATTCCAAATCATTTTGTATATTGAAATCTACATTCTCTTAGCTTCCAAATGGCGTATCAGGACACTCGTTCGTTCCAATTTACACAGCACTTTGATGGCGCGTGGAAGAATTTGGCATATCACACTTTTCCCAAATGTAGTATGAAGAATTCCAAAATTCCAGTTCGTAAGCAGCGTGTCTGTTCATCCTTCACCCATGCAGTAGAAATGAAATCCCGAAGAGAATCGCTCAATGCTTTTTCGAAGGGCTCATCCGTATTTTGAAATAAACGTTGGCGTGAACACGTCATGTTCATTGCTTTGGGACACGATATGCAAATCCGTCGGCAAAATGGGTATGTCAATCAAACTTGTCAACAATCAATGATCTGGCCAATAGGAGATTGCACTAGGATCTAGTGCACAGCGGGTACCCTGGAACGGCGGCATGAAACCTTTGTCTACAGGATGCGTCGCCCCGTCCTCTTCCCCAGTCTACGCTTGGCTCGCTTCGCTCGCTGGTTTATTCCGTGCTTTTTTCCGCGGATCCCGTTCACAGGCTATGAACGGACTAAACGAATTGACTAAATGAATAAATCTACCATCATGCACTACGTTCGTTTCGCTACTGAAAGCACATTCTCGATTACAGACGCTATAAACTTATGTAAATTATGATTGCAATCGTTTTTCAGCTACGAACGCGACAAATAAATTAGCTTGTTTTTATGACACCTGTGGTGGGTAAAAACCGAAACTAAGGCGCCGTTTACATGAGTTATTTCATCCCGGGATGACTTTCATCTCGGTGTCTGGTCATTTACCTGTAAGCGTTTAGTATACATGATTTGGAGCAAAAATGGGTTCGCCCCGGGATGATTTCATCCCGGTGCTGAAGACCGGGATGAAATCATCCCGGGGCAAACCCATTTTTATTCCAAATCATGTAAACACTCAAAGGTAAATGACCAGACACCGAGATGAAAGTCATCCCGGGATGAGAAGAAGGCCATCCTGGGGTAAAACTCATCCTAGGATGAAATAACTCATGTAAACGGCGCCTAAGACAGGAATAAATGCTACTCGTTATGTGTTCATCTAAAGCTTGCAGCCCACGTCAGCCCGTAAGGCAAGACTGCTTGAGACATCAACTCGCTTATCCCGTTTTTACAACTCCGAAAAAAAAAACTATTACAACAATATTGTAAAAGTAGGGGCATATCTATTCATACCTTCTGAGAGAGCCTCCCTCATTCAAAATCTTTTGATTCCGTCTGCTAGATTCGGCTTCAACCAATGAAGTTGGTTTGGCTTCTGGTGTCGTTTCCGAGTATTGAGATAGTATTGAACGTTAATTTTCAGTTGCAGGAAAACTATGAAGAGATAAAACCGAAACTGAGACAGTAACAACCGAACTATACTCGTAATATAATAACTATACTCGTGATGTGCCCATGTAAAGCTGTAGTCCACGTCAGCCCCGTATTAAATAAGCTTCCTGTCTTGTCCATGTAAAGCACGGCTGTCTGTAGTACGCCCCCGAAAAAAAACATTACAACAATACCGTAAAAGTAGTGCCTGATTGAAAGTCTTTTGATTTCGTCTGCTAGCTTTATAATTTGGCTTCAACCAACGAGGTTGGTTTGGCTTTTGCTTTCGTTTTCGGGGAAAATGAATAACAGTTGAACATCAACTCTTCTTTTTTTCAGGGAAAACTCGTGAAGGACTATCACCGAAACTAAGAAAGGAATAACTACTCCTTATGTGTCCATCTGAAGTCTGCACTCCATGTCAAGCCTGTATTAAGCTTCTGGTCCATATGATGCATTGCACGAGATATCAACTCGCTCATCCCGTTTGTACAACTCCCAGAAGAACAAAGAACACTATCATACAGCAATATTGCAAATTAAAGAAGAACAAAAAAAAAATATCATACAGCAATATTGGAAATTGAAGCAGCGGTATATCTATTCATACCTTCTGACAGAGGCTCAATGATTCAAAATCTTTTGATTCCGTCTGCTAGCTTTACGTCTGCTGTTTGGCTTTCGTGGCAAATGATTGAATCAATTTTCCGGGAAAACGGAAACCGGAAGCGGAAATTCAAATCTAAGCACAAGTCTGTGGGACTTAACTATACATTTCGATAACAGGTGAGTTTAGTTAAATTGTTAGCTCGACTCCCCAAAAAGCTAAAAATGATAATAATTAATGACAATACTAAAATAAAAATAATAACAAAAACATTAAGGCGGGCGGAGGCGGAAGTCTCGCTTGCAAGTTTTTTTCGACACCAGTCTCTCACGTTCTTGTCTGCCCCGCAGGGCCCAGTCCCTTGTCGTAAACATGGCGGCGAAAGCTAAAGGGTGGAAGCCAGGGAAATAATTCCTTTTTTCACTGAAAAAAGTGTTAATACAAAAATGAGACCTCCACCAGTGGTGACAGGTATCTCTCCCGCAGAAGGGCCGCCTGGAACTAAGGTCATTATACGTGGAGAGCACCTCGGAGTCAACGCCAAAGATGTGACAGGTCTGGCCTTTTATGTTGTGCTTAAGTTGAGTTTCGTGTATAGGAGAGGCATGATCGTAAAACCATACATTGAAAAGTTTCAGTATCAAGTCTTGAAATACGTTAAACTCCTGCTGTCTCGAACTTTCAAGGGAAGCATAAAATTGTTCGAGATAGCGAGGGTTCAAGATAGCAATAGTGGTCTCATTTAAATAAAACTGAATGAGTTTTTTTTAGGTTTCTGAAAACAATGTTGTCTATCCACACTGTTATCCCTTCTTTTGTCTTTTAAAGATTCAACAAAAATGATTGCCATCCAAGGGACTATCTTCCTAGGGGAACAACATAATTTTTAAAAGGATGAAGACTTTTTCATGATATTTTATAATAAAATAATATTAAGCTAATGTGGGCTAGCAACAACTAGTTGTTCCTGCTGCCACTACTGCAGTTTTTGTTCTGTATGTGACTTCCCTATTAACCCATTCAGTCCCAACCATTAAAAAGACCCCACCATTTTAAGGCAATGATGCCATAATTTGGCTCCTGTCTGCTCAAATCCTGGTCCAAACACCTGTAACTTCATCTGCAACATGAAAACTAAACATTTCTTCCATTTCTTAGGTTGTTTGGCAAATTTGATATTAGGCATGGGCACAATTGAAAATTTCGGGTTTTAGCGATCAGTCCTGTTGGTTTTGGTTCTCAATTTGATTTTTTTTTTTTCGAGTTTGTAGGCCATTTGATGGTCTTCCCTTGGATTAGAAAAGCTTTCAACTTAACTTTCAGGAAAGAGGAAATTTTCAACTAGAAGTGTCAACCAGTGCCAAGACCAACTTTTGCGTCAATTTCACGAGGAAACTTTTTCCTTTTTCTTTGTATAGCTCTGGTCTGTTTTAAGTGAGCACTTCAGTTTGGGCACTTTTTGTTTTAATTCTCCAGATGTATCAATTGGGTAAGGGTCGCGTTCGAAGACAAATGTGTTTGGATAGCTGTTTGACCTGTCATCGCTAGCCTCAGACAAGCGCGACCCTTATGTCGCGCTTACGTCATGCGAGCTTCGCAGGGCATAAGATCAAAAGAGCCGATGTCCTGCCTCAGAGCGGGTCATATCGGGCAAAAGAGGTAAAAACAATGGAGAGCTGTCAAAAAATATGTCGACACCAGGTGTGAAGACACACAGATTCCCAGGTACCTGGATTTCGCAATATAGAGACGCAATATACAGTCGTGCATTGCGGTATTTTGCCTAGTTAAATGAGGATTCAGGTGGCTCAAAATCACTTCAAAAGTTTCTTTTCTAACCCGAAGTTGCTCTTTGAAATAATCGTCGGGAATCAAGGGATCATTATAGTGGATTTCGAACCATGAATTGATAGGTCGCGGCAGGCGCCAAAACCTTCGTCGATGCCTTCGTCTTCGCTGTCTGAGGATTCTCCTATGAAGCTCAATGGCAATCAACCTTCTGCGGCGGAGACCAAGAAGAGCATTGATAATAATCATCTGCTGCAAATTTAGGAGATTAAAATAGACCTGCATAAAAGTGGCGAGCAGGAGAAGCACTCTGAACATGATGTAAACAAAGTGTTGCACATGAAACGAGTTTCCCGCCAGTACCCGCCAGTAAAACGATACCTAGCATTTTGCTATATGCCGTTCGTGCGCGACCGCAAGCCTGGCCATTCTAATTGGATCATATTATGCCGGGATTTGTCCACGATCATTTTTTTGGTAGCGACATATGAACACATGTCTTCGAACGCGACCCCTACCTTGGTTATCAAAAACATCTGCTATCACTCAAAGTGATGAGATCACAAACTGAACAAGGACTATGCTCCGTTATGGTTGGTTTTTGGTAGCACGGGAGTCAATGGGTTAATCATTCATTCATCAATCAATTGTGCTTTTTACCATGTGAGTCTTCACAATGTCCCTCTCCTCAGAACACTGCAAATTCTTTCACAGCAATAATGACGTTGGCCCCTCACACCCTCTCCAAAGTGAACGTGACCTTTTCTCCACATTTGACTTTTGAATTATGTTTGACTTATATGTATGGTTGAGTTACCTTTGACTGACTTACTTGTAATTTGATTGGGATGTTCTTTATAAATCCAAGGGTGGGGAATTCCTGCCTGCTGCAACCATTTAGCCCTCTGCTGAAGCTTCCTGTTAGCAAGGGGGCATATTGTTCTTTGCTGGTCAGGAAATAACCCCAGCCCTATGCCACCTTGCAGTACAGACGTGAAGCACCCCCTCAGCATGGGACAGTGTGCCAAGGCTCCTTCTGCAGTGGGTTTATGTGGTCAGTGGGTTTTATCCAAGCCTTGCCAGTATAGTCCAGGGTTCAAAATAGCAGCCAGCACTTTGACCACACTTGCCAGTGATTTTTCATGGCAGAAATAGAAACAATGAGATGCCTTGATAGGTGAAATCAACATTGCTGGAACAAGTACACTTACACTTACACACATACCTAAAGCGAATTGGATGACGTTTTAAAAGCTTTCTAAATTGTGAAACATTATCAATCATTGTCTCGGTTCTCGTGACTCACCTCTTTGTTCTAGCAACTATCTCTATTTGCTATCTCTATTTTTCTGACATGCATCATACGTGGTCAGTAACTCGACCGAACTGAGGAAATGGGCCAGGCATAGGATTGCAGTCTTGCAGCAATTCAGTTCTCTTTTAGAAACCGAGCAAATTTTCATTCACAGTTTTCTTTGTTACCACTGAGTATTTTATCTTGTTCCTCTTAGCACCTTGTCACTTTTTTGTGTGTGCTTTTTCACCTTCTCGTCCAGTAGTTTAGTTTGCCGGAGACCGAAGTAAATATTAAATGTTTCACTGTGGCGGCATTCGTTTTTTTGTAAAGGACTGATCCAACTTGCAAATTGGCAAACAAACTAAAATGTTCAAACTTTGGACAGGAGAGAATCATTAAGCTCCGATCAGGATTCGATTTTTTCATTCAAGTGAAAGGCGTTTACGTTCCAGAGAAGGCAAGTTCCATGATCTAAGTTTTTGAAAAAAAAAAAACTAGGATGCTATCAGATTACCTCTTGCACACAGTACCTCTCAGGCAGTATGTTTTTGCAGTAAATTTTTGAAGAAATTGTGAACCTTTAAGAGATAGAATTTACTCACTCTACTATTGAAAACAGTACAAAAACGTGGGACTCGTAAAGAAACTTGTTAAGTTTGGAAACATTTTATTCCAATGTAGTTCATTGTGTCGCGCAACATGAGACAGAAAAACTGTTGAAAATGGTCTTTCTTCATATGGTGTTTACTGTAAAGTTCTGATAGTAGCGACCCTCGTTACTTTTGGAATTAGCAGCATTTGGGGCTCGTTACTTTCAGGGGGGGGGGGGGTTAAAATCCATGAAACAAAGCTAGCGCTAGCTCTTTTTTTCAGACAACATCCTATTTAAAAAACAGGGTGAGGACTATGTGGGCATGCTTGCAGGCTATCATTTCCTGGGTCCTGTCCCTTCCATGGTGGCACCTGTCTCTTTACGCTTTTATTTTTGCAAAATGTACATGCAATGTTAAAATTCTGTTCTCTCTTTTTCCTGCTTACAACATCTCCCAAAAGCCATTTCCCCCCCCCCCATTCCTTTCACTCCAGTATTTTGCCCACCTATATCCCAGGTTCTTGCCCCCCCCCCCACACACACACACATTTGCACCTATGCATTAGCATTATTGGTTGTTGAAGTGTTATTGCTATAGTGTAGCTTGTTTGTAATCTTTGTTTCTCAATAAACAATTTGTTTGATAGGGTTGACAATTTGTGGAGCCAATTGCCTGCTTTCTGCAGACTACAAATCAGCCAGTAAGATCATAGCACGCACAGGTCAGTCCCAGCCTGGCAAGGGAGATGTGATAGTCAGCACTCGGTCTGGTGGAGTTGGAAGCTGCACCGTGCAGTTTAAAAGTGTTATGCTGGTGCCAGGTAGGATGATTCCAAATTCAAATAGACATAGTCTGAAATTTTTTTTGACCTGATGCTGGTCAGTATGAATAAGAATTGTATTACAAAATACGTTCCTTTTAAAATTGTAGGATAACCTCGATATCCTCATGCGAGGTGCCAGTTAGGCTCATTTCACATGTTTAGTTTTATTGCCAAAAATAAATCCTCCAACAATATAAAGAATCCAGTTTTGAGTAGCATTGCAGTGTACAGACCTAAGTTTTTCGAGCATGGTTTGCTGGCTTTGATTTGCCCATCATAATTCACACAGAATGAATTTTGCAATCGTAATAGTAATAATTATTGTAATTTTTAATTAACCATGCCGTTTGTATAGTTTATTTTACTTGATAAGGTTTTAGTATTGTACACACACATATATATATATATATATATATATATATATATTTTTTAATGAATTGATCACTGAAAAGCCTCAAACAGGGATGTGTTCAATAAATATGTATGTATATGTGTGTATGTATGTATGTATGTATGTATGTATGTGTGTGTGTGTGTGTGTGTGTGTGTGTGTGTGTGTGTGTGTGTATGTATGTATGTATGTATGTATGTATGTATGTAATAAACTGGTTCAAGACTTCAGAGGTAGTGAATCATTTTATTACTACAGCACTGTTTCGTATGGCCAAAAGGTGACCACACTCATCAGGTAATATCAACGATTGACCGTTAAATTACAATAACTGGCAAAAAAAGCGGAAATACGGTTGCTATGAGATATAAAAACAGCGTTATTTTATCATATAAATAATGTGATTGTTATTGTGGAAATACGGTTGCTATGAGATATAAAGACAGCGTTATTTTATCATATAAATAATGTGATTGTCATTTTGCTTGTTTAGACTGCAGGGATCCTTTTTACAGATGATTATGTATTTTTCAAAAAGACAAATTACATTTCTTAGTAATGTTGTTGTAAGGTTTGCATTGTTTGATGATTTTCCACTTTAGGTTGAAAGGCTTGTTGTTGTCTTTGAGTGTCCATATTGTAAAGTTCTTTCCGATTATTGACTCAAGATGCATAGGATAAACACTGATTTAATGCAGACTCAGTCACATGGACGCCATGTTGGTGGGAGAGAGAGAAGAACACTTCCCATAATTCCTAGCGATACATAAATTCTGGATATCCGGTTGTTATACTTCCGGTAGCTAACATGAACATTACATCTCCTTCCTTCTAGTTGGAAACTCTCTATAGAATGAATAAAACAACGATTAAAGTATACAGCCATAAGACAAAACGAATTAACTAGGTGACTGTTCACAGGTCTTAACTTCTCGTCATTAATCAAAGTTAAACGGAAACAAATGTTAAGTCCAAAAACAAAGGCTTTCAGTTCAACAGTTACACCGTTGTGGTGTACAGTTCTAACTTAAACTCAAACTATAAGTCTAGAATCTTCCGGGGGGTTCGCTTCCTGGTAGATCTGCGCAATGGTAGCTGATTCTCGGGATGAGAGGCATGAGTCTGACTCTCTGGAACAGGAGCAGAATTACTTGAGCTCGGCAGACCAGTTTGGTCATGAGGAATTGTCACAACCTTCTGCCGCACAGGTTCCGGAGCATTCACAGTTGGGGCCACGGGCGGCGGCTCTTGTATGCACCCTTTGTCAATAGGAGAGCTGGAACCACTGCCCTGAGACTCGGCATTGTCATAGTTGGTGGCTGGTTGCTTCAGACTCTTAAAGAATGAAGAATTCCTTGTAACCGTGTGGTTTTCACTTTCAGCTGTAATCATACTGCCCTTCTTGCTCACAACAGTCATGGGGGTAGGATCATAAACGGATCTGCCCTTTGATACGGAAAATGGTCTCTTAACTAGCACAGTTTCACCAGGAGAGATAGTACAGGGTTTCACATAGGCTTTGCTGTCAGCATGAGCTTTGATCTTGGACTTCTGTGAGGAGTCACGTTTGCGGACGATCTCAGCTACAGGGTCTGCGTGGTTTGCTTGGGGTAGCTTGTTACGAACAGGACGCTTGAACAGCAGTACAGCAGGAGCAACGCCAGTCGTTGCATGGGGCGTTGTGCGGTAATTGCGCAAAATTACTTGCAACTTCTTCCTCCAATTTCTCCCTTCTGCTTTGGCAGCCTTGATGCATTTCTTTAGGGTTTTCACGAACCTCTCAACTTCTCCGTTAGCTCTCGGCCAAAGTGGGGTGACCTTGCGATGTCTAAAACCAAGAACATGGGCAAACTTGGCAAATTCTTCTCCATTGAAGGGTGGACCATTATCTGACTTGACTACACTGGGAGTTCCAAATGTAGCAAACAACTGATCCAGCTTGGGTATAACGGCACTGGCAGACGTAGATGACACTGGTTCTGCAAACGGAAATCTTGAATAGTCATCAATCAGCAGGAGCAGGGTCTCACCATCCTCATGCGCAAAGTCAATGCTCACTTCATCAAACGGGTTGTCAGGTAGTACAGACATTTGAAGCGGTTCCCTAGTGTAAATCGGGGTGACAACTTGACACGGTAAACAAGCCTTAACCTTCGTTTCCACCATCTTATCCACGCAAGGAAACCACACCTTCTCTCGCAGGAGGGCTTTCGTCTTAACTATGCCCAAATGGCTTTCATGAGCAATGTCAATGATTCGTTCTTGCAATGCAGCGGGTACTATAAGGCGATCAGATTTCAGCAAGACAGTGTCTGTGCAAGTTAACTGCTCCTTCACTTGTTCGTAGCGTGACAGTTCAGATAGTGATACACCAGGTGGAGCTTTGTGCCAGCAGCCAGATTTGACGGCGGACATGACAGCTTGAAGTGCTGGATCCTTTGCAGTAGCAGATTCTATCTCAGACAGTGTGACTGCTTTTGGTACAGCATTCCTTGTGACAAAAGAAATGTGTTCCTCAGACTCTACTTCATAGTTGTGAGACTCTGGGTCTCCAACTGGGTGTCTCGAAGCATAGTCGGCTGGGTTTGAAGCACCAGGGCGGTACTCCACAGTGAAGCGGTATTGTTGTAGCTCCATAAGCCAGCGTTCAATCCTGGCTGACGGTTTGGAAGACGGGTTGTTGAACAGAGCCACGAGGGGCTTGTGGTCGGTGATGACCTTGAACTCCTTACCATAAACGAACAGGTGGAAGCGTTTTATGGCCCAGTAGATCGATAGGGCTTCCCGGTCGATTTGCGGATACCTCGCTTGAGTGGGAGTTAGCGGGCAACTGGCGTAGTGCAGTGGTGTCACTTCTTTGGTCGACTCATCATTTTGGGTCAAAACCGCACCTAGACCAACAGGACTACCATCAACAAAGATGGAAGTTGGTTTCTTGGGGTTGAAGTATCCCAGTGTCGTCTTGGTAGATAATGCTGCTTGGAGACTTTCAAAGGAAGACTGTTCCTCTTGTGTCCACTGCCACTTGATGCCGTCACATGTCAGCTGCCTGAGAGGCCTGGTTATCAGAGCAAAGTCCTTAATGAACCTTGAGCAGAACGCGGCAGAGCTGAGGAGGCTTCGCACTTCTGACACATTAGTTGGTGGGGCGACGCTTTGAAGTGCTTCGACTTTTCTTGGGTCAGGTGACATGCCCTTTTCAGAGAATACATGGCCGAAAAAGAGCATGGTTGGAACACGGAACTGACACTTAGGTAAATTGATGGTTAGTCCATTCTCATGGAGTTGGTGGAATACTTGCCGTAGATGCTGGTCATGAGTGTCCTTGTCAATACCGCCAACATAGATGTCATCGCTGATATTCTTTACACAGGGTATGCCTTGGATTGCATCACTCACTTTCTTCTGGAATATTTCTGCTGCGCATGAGATACCGAAGTTGAGGCGCCTGTAGCGAAACAGTCCGACGTGGGTGGAGAAGGTAGTTAGCGGCCTGGAGTCAGGGTGGAGTGGGATCTGGTGATATCCTTGGTTAAGATCAATTTTGCTGAATACTTTGCACCCATTAAGGTCAGCCACTACATCATCGATGGTGGGAATGATGTGCCGCTCCCTGATAATGGCTTTGTTGAGCGAGCGCATGTCAACACAGATTCTAATTTCATTTGGCTTTAGTGGCTTTGGTACAACCACAATCGGTGACACCCAAGGTGTTGGGCCTTCGGCACGCTCAATGATACCATCCTTCTCAAGGTTTCTCAGCTTTTCTTCTACTTGCTTTCTGACGTGGAACGGAATGCGACGATGCGGCTGCGCGACTGGTCTGACAGATTCATCTACGTGAATGTGTACTGGTTCACCTTTGTATTCACCCATTCCATTCATTAGACTAGGGAAGTCCTTGAGGAAGTCTGGGACACCGGAAGGTAAATCTTTAGGGGGGTGCTCAACCGTGCTTACAGCTTTGATTAGGTTTAACTTCTGTGATGTCATCCAGCTGAGTATGGAGCCCGATGAGCCTTCTGCAACATAGAATGTTTCTTCCGATGAGCAGTGATCACTGACAACGTTGGCCTTGAGCTTACCACAGAGGTCTAGAGGTTTGGTAGACATGTATGGATACACCTTGACATTGGTATTAGTCAGCTGTGGTTTTGGTTTCAGAGTGTCAAAGTCCCTTTTGCTTAAGATGTTTACTGTTGCCCCAGAATCAGCCATTATACGGATGGGTGTGTCCATAATCCTGACTTGAAAGATAGGTTTGGCGGTTTGGGGTTCCTGTGTGCCAATTTCAAAGGTATATTCTTCACTGTTGACACTCTCAGCACCTGCTGGGGTTGAGATTTCACCACCAGAGGGGTCTTCTATATCCACAAACCTTGCGCGATGCCTTTGTTGTCTGCCCCCGGAGGGTTTTCTCGGTCGGGTAGGTTTAGAGCGAATAGGTTTACTTCGGCAAACCTTAGCAAAATGATTAAGTTTTTCGCAGTTCAGGCATCGTTTTCCTTGAGCCGGGCAGTTTCCTTGATGTGGATAATTTCCACCGCATAAACCGCACTTAGTATTGCGAGAACCAGATCTTGGTGGGCGGTCAGAGCTCTCTTTATTCAGACCATCGGTTGTTTTGCTACGGCTATCGCCAACCCAATGCGATTCCTGTCTTTGCATTTCACTGGTTTGTCCGTCCGCGGTTTCCATTGCCCGAGCAGACTTGAGCAGGTTTTCTAAGTCGAGGTTTTGCTCGATCGCTTTGCGCCTAAGACGAATTGATGAGGTACCTTGGATTATTTGCCGCTTTACTTCTAAGTTAGTATCGGCGAACTCACATTTTCGTGCCAGTAGTTGAAGATGGGTGTAAAACTCGGTGATATTTTCTCCGGACTTCTGCGTTTCCTGACGAAAGACGTAAACATGGTGATCAACACACTTCTGAGGTTCGAAATAGTCGGTGAGCGCTTTGACGGCGATTTTGTATTCGTCATTTCCTTCGGTTGGATCTGGTACGGTAAGAGTTTCGAAAACATCGCAAGTTTCCTCTCCAACATAATGCAGTAGCATTGCTTTCTGTTGGGACGCCTTGGTAATGTTCATCGCTTTGAACATGTTATTCAAACGCTTGACGTACTTCTCAAAACGGGTAGGTGCTGTGTCCCTCGGTTGAAGCTCAAATTCAGGAAAGGTCGGTAGGTTGATCGCTGCGGCCATGGTAGAAGAAGATGTCGCAGAGGACGGTGATGTTGCGGAAGACGGTGGAACTGATTCGGTAGATGAAGAACTAGCAGACATAAAACCCAGTCGATCGGTAGGTTTTCCTTGTCAATTCGGTGCTTCAAAACGAAGATTTTCCTCTCCGATTAGAGCGATCCCATGCTCGTCGCCATTTGTAAAGTTCTTTCCGATTATTGACTCAAGATGCATAGGATAAACACTGATTTAATGCAGACTCAGTCACATGGACGCCATGTTGGTGGGAGAGAGAGAAGAACACTTCCCATAATTCCTAGCGATACATAAATTCTGGATATCCGGTTGTTATACTTCCGGTAGCTAACATGAACATTACACATATGTGCTTTGATAATTCAGTCTCGTGTCTCTTGTTTTGATGTCGGAAGATGTGTGGTTTCTGTGATGTATTTTGAAGTTTGTCGTGAGTCCTACGTATGAATCTGTTGATGTTTCAGTTGTGACTGTTGCTTGGTGGACTACGTTTGATGTCAGGCATTTTCCTTCGAGGGGGCATTGATCTTTTTTTTGGCAGTTACACTCTGTCGAGTGTTTGTGTTGAATTTCGGGACTGGTTGCAATCTGATAGCAGCTTTTTGTTGTGTGACGAGATGATTGTTTTCATATTTGGCATGCAGGAGTAGCTTAGCTTTAGTGTGTGGCGGTTAAAGATCTTGTATAATCTGATGGGTGATTTTTTGGGAAGCATCTGTCAACGATATTTAGGAACCTTCTTCCCAGATTGGTCTTCACGTTAGAGTTCCATGATGGGTTATCAGTGCTTTCAATAAGCACCGACGGCCGACGAAAAATGTCGGCTACTTCGCTCAGAGAAGTTGGCTAGTTATTTCCTAAATCAAAGCAATTAAAAAAGATTCTTTCAAACGATATTGTTGACACAGTCGGTTACTCATTTAAACCAGCTGCCTACTTCAAATTTTAATGAAACCCCTGGGTTGTACCATATAACTCTTCTTTGGCGATTTTTGTTGTGCTTTTGGGCTGGCTGTGGTTTATATGTTAGCTTGTAGCTGTAGCCACTTTCGTCAAGGGCTTTTTGGTAAGGAGGGATGGCTGCATCAAAAACATTTTTGCTTGATGAAATGCTGGTTAGTCGCTTGTTTATGTTTTCCGGGATATATTTCTTTAGTAGTGCAGGCGGGTGGTTGCTTTGACGGTTGATGTAGAGAAGCTTGTTGTTTGGTTTCATGAAGGGTTTGTAAGAGTTACTTGTGAGGTTGAAGGTTACATCTAAAAAGTTGATGGTTTTCTTATTAGCTTCAATTCTTTAGGCCTTTAGATTTGAAAATTTTGCTCACTTCTTGCTTTGTTTTTTCAATTTCTTTAGGTGTAGCTCTGCATACCGCCAGGCCATCCTCACGGTAAAGGCCCACTCGATCTTTAAACTTTGCCGAGATCAGGGATAACATGTAGACTCCTACTAGCTCGCATGTCTCGGCTCCATCATACAAGCCCATCGTCACATCGAACATGTCGTTGGTGTTCTTCTTTGCCCATGGTGTGTTCTGGTGATACAGCAGTAATTCTTTCGCATGTATGATGATATGGCAGTCCTGTGGGGTGATGCACATGAATTGTGATGCATAGTCTAGTGCTTTCTTTAGGAGTTGTGCAGAGATGGATGGATAGAAGTCACATACATCAAAGGTTATGAACGCATGTTGAGCTTCATCAGGTATTACCTGAAACCATTCTATGACGTTGGGTGTGCTTTTCCAGAGGTTACTTTTGTTGCTTTGATGACTTCTTTGTTGATGTTATCCAAAATATGTTTGCTGATTATGCCTATTTCTGATTTTGAGAGGTTAATAAGTCTGCAGGATGGGTTGCTTGTGAAATCAGGTTTGTGATCTTTCAATGTTATGAACGCATCCCTGCTTGCTGAGATTTCAATTTGGTCATCAAGGGCTAGGTTTTGTGCGATCTTTTGGTCAGCAGAGGTGATTGCGTTAGGGATGCTTTGGTTCGTCTTTTTGTAGGCTTTTGTCACGTTTTTCTGTACAAGGTTCAAATAGTCATTGGGTTCAGTCTTGTAGTGGTTGGTTGTTTTATCAGCTTTGACGAAGATATGCTTGTCTTGCAGTTGGCGGATTTCTTGCAGGTCTTTGTCTAGTTGTTCTTGGATTTTGTTCTGCGTATGATTAGTGCTAAATTCAATTCGGTGGATCATTTCTAGCATGCAGTTTTCTTCAAATTCACTGAGTTCACTCCTCAAGAACTTTGTGATAAAGTAACGCTATCTCCCAAACTATGAATGACAATCACATATTTATTTATATGATAAAATAACGCTGTCTTTATATCTCATAGCAACCGTATTTCCGCAATAACAATCACATTATTTATATGATAAAATAACACTGTTTTTATATCTCATAGCAACCGTATTTCCGCTTTTTTTGCCAGTTGTAATTGTAATTTAACGGTCAATCGTTGACATTACCTGATGAGTGTGGTCACCTTTTGGCCATATGAAACAGTGCTGTAGTAATAAAACGATGCACTACCTCTGAAGTCTTGAACCAGTTTATTATAATTGTCAATGCTCCTCTAAGAGTTAAGCGCGCTCTGAAATACATTCTAACCAAGTTCAAGAATGTGTATGTATGTACATGTATGTATGTATGTATGTATGTACGTACGTACGTACGTACGTACGTACGTATGTAGGTATGTATGTATGTATGTGTGTATGTGTGTGTGTTTGTGTGTGTGTGTGTGTCTGTGTGTGTGTATGTATGTATGTATGTATAATCACAATGTGGTGCAGAAAATTTACAAATCTTTCAGTTTTTTATGATTGCTTATTTCTTAGAATTAATCAGTAAGTTGAATTGCTCTGTAAACTCCAAAGTTATCCACATATTTCTATCACTAATTTGTAACCATTGATAACTCATGATGGGTGAATTGAATCATAGCCAGCCAGTCATGCTTGAAAAAAATTGGCTGTAAATTTCCTTGACTGAAATTTGATGGGAGATTTTAGCTAGATAGCAGCATGCAGGTCTCACATAGCACTAACTTATGTAGATCTCAAATATCACAATGTAGTTCCCAGGCAGCGCAATGCCTTGAAGCTCAGAGGTTTTCCCACCTAAAACTCAGTACTCTTATTGATGGCAGATGCTTTAACTTCTGAAAGGGCCACCTGATGCATTTTGAATAACGTATCTCTCTCTTTCTCTCACCAAACATCATACAGTCTCAAATAACATATTACATAACTGAAAAGAGTCAATGTTATATCTTTTAGTAGAAGTTTTGCCTTCTTGACCACCAAGATTTATTGTTCCTAGACTTTCATAACACATGTAAAGACATCTCTTGTCTAGCTCTTCAGTAACAACAAACAAATTACAAAAATCAAATAGTGAGATTAAAATTGTGCTGAATGTGACGTTGTATTGTCCAAAGGACAAAAAGCCAGGGCATTAAAAGTGGGATATTGTGCTGCACTATTCCATTGTGATTTAGTTAAAATTTAGGTTTAAACATTTTTTTGCAGATCCGTTGAAAGAGAGTGCTGTTTGGTTAGAAGAAGTTGATCCAGAGGAATTAAGGGCAAGGTCTGGCTCAACACGACCAGTATCACCCCAGATTAATACAAGCCAGGATCCACTGGGAACAGGCGTTGATGTGTTTGGGTTAGTTTATCAGCAATCTTGGAAATTAATTGAAGAAAATTAATATATAACTATGGCCTTAAAGCCTTATCTGGAAATTAAAAAAAAAACACTTATCTCATTGGCACAATTCATCTTTCTGTATGTGCAGCTCTCCCTTCCCCTGATTGTTGAGTGAAACAGTTTTAGTTGTTGCAAGTCATTGTGTTTTGAAACTGGGGAGACAGACAGGGGAGTTTTGTAATACATCTGGTGTACATTGTACAGAAAATGTTCAATTTAGGATGCTATTCACTCCAAGAAAAGGTGCTTCTCAATAGCACAAACATTTTCAATAGACATTTATGGTCAGTGAAATATAGTGCTCTGGCCAGCGTATTTTTACCTATAAATGTGGCAATTCTCTTGTCAATGAGTAAGTGCTGAGGTTGGTTATACATTTTAAAATTTTTGTCATTTAGTTACAAGTTTACAGAGGAGCAGCTTGAAGAATTTTACCCTGAAGGTAAATTTAATTTTTATACTCACACAGTAACTTGTTGGAAACTGAAATTTGTTATGTTAAGTGTCATTAGCTAATGAAGAAACAGTCCAAGTTTGTGTTTTTTAAACTAAGGGTACAAACAGGGAGTTTGGAGACATGGGAGGGGAACTTCCATGCAAAGGCTGCTGGTGTACTCATCACCCTTTCAGGGGTTATGGGGGGCCACGGAGTTATCGGTGTTTTACTAGCCTACTGTCAAGTGCTTACCCTCTTTAAGTAAAGCCTATTTTTATTATTATTATTATTGAAATTATGAATAATATGAAATTCATATATTAACGCAACTTATGCAGTTGCGAAAAGAAAGCCTGAAAAAATCAGGCTTGCCGGGATTCGAACCCTGACCTCTGCGATACCGGTGCAGCGCTCTAACCAATTGAGCTAACAAGCCAACTGGGAGCTGGTCATTAAATTGGTTCGTAATATACCCGGGAAACTTATGCAACTGCATAAGTTGCGTTAATAACTGCGAGGATCTTCTTTACATTTATTTCGTTATTCCGCAGTTCAAATATATGAATTTCATATTATTCATAATTTCATCTTCATCTTTCCCGGGTATATTACGAACCAATTTAATGACCAGCTCCCAGTTGGCTTGTTAGCTCAATTGGTTAGAGCGCTGCACCGGTATCGCAGAGGTCAGGGTTCGAATCCCGGCAAGCCTGATTTTTTCAGGCTTTCTTTTCGCAACTGCATAAGTTGCGTTAATAACTGCGAGGATCTTCTTTACATTTATTATTATTATTATAATTATTATTATTATTATTATTATTATTATTATTATTATTATTATTAGTCTGGTGCTGTTTGGAGTGTTTAAATCTGAATTGGCCACTCTTAGAGTTATCCTGGCTTGTATCTTTTAGGGTATAAAACAGAAAAAATATGGCAAGAAACAATTTTCTCTATTAAATGCTGGGGGCATTTACTGAAAACTAGACCTCATAGACTGGCATTCATTTGAGCCTGGCTTTTATGTGGGGCTTTGTGTTTATTAAATGGGGTATTTTCATTATTTTTGACAGCGTTAAATTTTTGGGTCTTTGCTACTTTAAGTTAACTAATTTATAGCAATGTGTAGTGAAATTATAAGATAAACAGGAATAAAATGTCACCGATTCCGTCTGTAGTCGAAAAATTTAAACAAAGTTGGGAGAATAGGGTGATCAGTACGCTTTAGTAGAGTGTAGTAGAACATTAAGTCAACTTCCTTTAGCTGGAATGAACAAAATAATTGTACCAAAAAAAGTATTGTAAAGTAGTGGTCCGTTATAACTAAATGTTGATGAGGAATAGTTACATAAATGCCCAGTTCAAGTAAATGCTAGTACCTCAAATAAACGCCGTAGGGATTTATTTCAAATTTGACCATGAAGGCTGGGCATTTATTTGAACTTGGTGTTTATTCGAGGTCCAGTGTTAACTGAAGAAAATACGGTATCTCCTTGGGATAAAAACAAATATTTGAGCCACAAAACAACCATTATGGTAAAAATTGAATCCCTAAGAGGTAATAAGCATCCCTGTCACCCCCATTTGTATGGAAGTTCCCCCACCCTACCCCTCCAGAGGTAAGAGACCACAGGTAAAGCCATAATGAGCTGCTCCACTCTGCCATTTTGTTGCTTGTCTTGTTTGGCACTCTTTTGTGGCCCTCTATCTGTTTTTATGCAAATTTAGGTCAATTCTTACGCATTTTTGCAAATTATGAAGTCATTGGCATTAATAGAAATCTGTACTACTTTTAATCCACAGGCAAATTTTCTTTGACAAATGTTCTATGACTAATGTTATTTGCTTGTGTAGATGAAAAATTTGTCAAATTTTTATATGACAAATGAAAACTGGCATGCCAGTTTTTGTTTATCAAGAAAATTTGTTAAATATGAAATTTGCTCATGTAGATGGCTCGTCAAAGAAAATTTGTCAAAGATTTGTGAAAAGTTAGTTCCCAGACCCTTTGTGCATTTTTGGAGCTTTTATCTGCCCTAACCATGTGATATAGCCATTTCAGGCAATTTCTCTGCTTTTATAAGCATTTTGGCACTATGAGCCTCCATTTTGCATGGTCCATAGTCCACTCACTATCTCATTCTACTTGGCATTTTCAGCTGCATGTCACATTAAAACTACTGCTACCAAGCCAAATGATGTTATTTGACTGCCTTTACTTGAATAGGGAGCCAAGGCTTACAAATAAAAGTGTATTTTTGGATAACGTTTTTCAATTACTGGCACTTATTTGGCTTAATATTTGCCCATTTATCCACATGTTAATGCCCCTCTCATGACTTCATGAACTGAACACCCAGCTAGAAGCATCAGGGAAGTTTTTGTTACTGTGTAGCTGTGGTCATTCAATTAATACAACAATTTTTGAAAAAATATTTGCTGGGAGGTTTATGTATTGTTCAACTGAGTATCAACTTAGATTTCCCTTAAATGTCATGTTGAAACTATCAACATTTTAT
This sequence comes from Siderastrea radians, assembly GCA_964017195.1. NCBI lineage: Eukaryota > Metazoa > Cnidaria > Anthozoa > Scleractinia > Rhizangiidae > Siderastrea > Siderastrea radians. The sequence goes on from OZ024890.1 coordinate 38,901,700, forward strand.
TTTTTTTATTTTAAGGAAGTGGAAATATTCTGAGTGAAAACTTTCATCCTGGTTGGTTTTTGCTGGAAAAACATTCTGATACTGAGTGAGTATTATAATTTCTAGAAAACTAATAACATTCATTGTACTATACTCATGATCAAGATACAATGAAATCTGTATTCAGAGCACACTTTTGTGGAATGAGCAAGTGTCTGTGTAATACTTGTGTCTGTTTAATAGAGGTCTGTCATCAAGTGGTCAAATTAAGAATGATATATATATTTTTAAATTAGAGTTTGCTATGTTCTGCTGTGAATGGTGAACTGTGTTCCCACATACACGTATGATTAGCTCATACATTCACACTGATTTAGTCTCTCTGATAACTCAGTTGGGTTTGAGTCTCATTCAATTTCCTCCTCTTTCTTTGTGCTGTGTTCCGCTGTAAATGAAGGTCTTATTATCAATAACTTTAACCACCAGGGAAAGCAAGTCTGAGTTGCAGGATGTAGGTTACTATGTAGAATGTCAAATCCTAGGTGGCAGCTTATGAGAGGTCAAACCCCAGGCTCTAAACTTTGAGTTTTAGCCATATTAGCCTGAAGTAGTTTCTTAGGCCAATGACTGTTTAACACAAATTAGCAAGGTCTATTTTGCTGGCAAGTGTAGCGTGAAAATCTACAATGCAACAGCTCAACAAAATCAACCTTAGTTGAAGCTGCAGGTGCCACGTAGGTTTTGATTTAACACATGAACATGTACAAGTACATTACATTGTATATTTAAAAGTTTGCGCCCATAGTGGAATTGATTGGTGCATTAAGTGGCTGCATACTGGAGGTTAAAACAGTAAGGAATTTTAAACTGTCAGCCCACAAAAGGTTGCGGTTGCTTACAAGAGTTGGTTGCTTACAGGAGCTCCCAACTGCAGTGATTTGATGGGGAAAATTTGGTATTTTGAAATAGTGGTCACTTTCAAGAGATGGTTGCACAAGGAAGTTCGATTGTAGTAGAGTGACTAATCAAAGCAGGAATAACTACTTTAGTGTAGTTAATGACAGTTTGAGCTACCTAGGTTTGAAGTATTTGTACTTGTTACCAGTTGCAAGAAGTTTATTTTTGCCCTGCAGTTGGTATATATAATACAGTTGTATGGCTCAATGACATCACAACTATATTTTCCACTTACAGTCTGTTTTTAAGTTACTTCAGTTATTTTTATTGAAGCCTGCTCAGGAGTCCAATACTTAGTAAGCAACAATAATCGAGTGTAGGCAGCAAAATCACCAGCTGCCAGTTCATTTTTGATAAGGATGTATCTTGAAGAAAATTTGTGGTTTATTAATAAATTTTGCTTCTTTCCTTCAGGTTTTTTACGTTAAGAGGTGGTCTAAAGTATTTCAAGCATGAGGAGTCTAGACGAGCTGCTGATCCCCTGGTTTTCGTTAAGGAGAACGTTGCTACTTTCTTGGATGCTGTGGACACCCTAAAAAGTATCCTGAGCTCACTGTCTAAACACCATTGACCAAGCAGCCGGGGGGACTCCTTATAATGGGCTATATGGGCAGGCTCCGCCCAAAAGGGGTGCCTTTTTTAAGGTCGCAGTATACTAAAGGGTAGGGAAAATTGTCATTTCAGTTACGAAAGGGTCACAAAATCGGCCGCAAAATGGAAAAGGTGGCAGCTAAAGCAAAGAATAAGAAAGAGTACCAAATTTTGGCAGAAATGACAACGCAAAACACATAAAAGCTTGCACCTTTTGAGCAACTGAACCAGAACAACCGAAAGCGTGGAGATTATAGGAAACTCTATTGTTTTGACTTATTCTTGAGGTATAAGAAGGGGTGCAATTTGTTCTAGGTATATTAAAGGGGAACCATTTTGGTCAAAATTAGTATATTAGAGGGTAAGGGTTTGAACCTTTGGGCGGAACCTCCCCGTTTAAAACTTTATCAAGTACCAAGTACCCCCCCCCCCCCCGGGGCCAAGCAGTCACGTAATTGTTGCTGCGCTGAGCATATTAGTAAATAATCCCAAATGAGTGAAATTTCACTAATTGAGAATATTAAAGCAGGCTTATTTTTCAGTGCTTGTGTGATCGCTACTTTGGCACTTTTGAGTTTTTATGGTTCATTGAGCGGTGAAATATAATTTGTATAATTTTCCACATTTCGATGTACAAACAAGGGACAAAGACAGGTCCTCTATATTGAAATGTTATTGATTTAGCAAGCTTGCTTTGTTTGTTCCTTGACTTGACTGTTAGGTGTTCAACATGATGTGCTGCGTGATGAGAGTAGCTGTGATGGTGGATCTATTGTTGAGAAACTGGAGTCTTTTGTACAAGGTAAAGAACATAATGCTTGCTTGTTAGTATGCTTATGATAATTATCTGAAAAAAATGTTGGTTCTCTGGTTGGTAACAGTTGAAGAGAACATTTAACTATCCAAATAAAGGGGTTATTTTCTGATACTGGCTGTTTTGACAGCTGCAACAATGATATCATTTGTATATGTTTTACATCTTGTTAAACTCTATGCCAATTGATGTATTGGAGGTTAGGTGCTGTAAAGGTAGTAAGCGAAGAGAACAGCAATCTCCTCGGCAGCAAGGAGGTCTCCATGGCAACCTGGCCACAGTCTACCTCCAGGCATCTGTCAACACAACACTTTATGTGCTGTGGAAGTTATACTGACCCTAAGATACTTACTTGAGGTAGGAGGGAAGGGTAAGCAAAATGTGCTAGTGAGAGCAAAACTTAGCAAAGCAGAAATAACATGTAATGTAACATGGGACCCCCCACATATAACTGATTGGATATGGGTCCATCAGTACCAGCGGCTGCAAAAGTATCCTTAAGCCCCTAAGAAAGGAAAGCACGGGAAAGAGGCTGACCATTAGAGGGCATAAATAGCGGACCAGGAGAACTTCCAGGGCAAGATAAGGCATGAGAGCTTACAAGGCACAGAGTGGGGGACGGCCTCAGCCAATGTAGAGATGGCAGCCTTTGCGAAATGGGTCGGTCTTGAAAGCTTTGATGGTGAGACGTATGTAGGTAGGGGCTGCATGTGAATCAACTGCAATGTCAGCAACGGCCACATGAAATAGTGGATTGAAGTCTGACGATGAAGGGACTGTGAATTCAGAAGCGCAAAGACACCCAAAATAAGCCAGGGTTGAAGCTGCCCAAAGCATAACATGGTCCTGGACATCAAATGATAAGGACCTGTGGATGATAATTAAGCATGCAGTGATCTGTGATGGGTAAACAAGTGGAGATAGATAAACTTTGAGTCCTTTTGATGCCGCGTGGGACTCGTTGAAGCTGGAGGCAATCTACTAGGGGACAGGGAGACCCTGATCCACGTGCTTGAAGCGTACAGCTGATAAATAAATCTTAATATAAGAGGTGCGAAGTGAGGATGAAAGATGAATGGCGAAGAGGCAAAGAGTCCACTTATCTGCAGGGCATGGTGATCCATTTGGACGACGTCTTCCAAGCTGGGAGCAGAAATCAATAAAGCGAAGTTGGACAGATTTGTATGTCCGATGGACGGAGCCAGTCCCTGAGACATAAATACGGGGGAGTCCTTCTCTCTAAGCTGGGTGAGTTAAGAGGTACCAAAATTCGTGAGGGATTGCAGTGGGGTGGGAGTCGACTTGAGGGGCCAGGTGACGGAAGTCCTACCACGTAAAACGAGATAAGGCATCAGCTTCTTTGTTATCTGTACCAGCAATATGACGAGAAAACAAAAGAGCAGCTACCACAAGAAGGCAACGAAGCAGGTTCATTACATCAGGAGCTTTGGATGTTCTGGAGTTAAAGATATGCACTACAGATTCGTTGTCCCAGTGAAACAGGACTACCTGCCTGAACCATGAAGAGCCCCAGACATGGGCTGCATCAACGATAGGGAATAGTTCATTGTATTCTACTGAAGAAGATTGCAGAGCTGAAGGCCAAGTACCATACAGCCGAAGTGTGCCGAACAGGGCACTAAACCCCAATGAAACCGAGGCATCGCTACACATTTCTTAGTCGATAGGGGAGTCAGGCCAGGATAGACCCAGAACTTAATGCCATTCCAAGAGACCAAATATTCGCGCCACTACTGAAGATTGGCCTTAAATTCCGCACTTATGCGGATGGGATGATCCTCTCGGCAAAAGCAGCAGAGTAGTTTGATCATTCGGCGGTGAAGGCACCGCCGGGCCACACGACGTTTGCGGCGTGATGCAGGTGGCCAATCAGGGGCTGCAACTGCCGTTTGGCGCACGATCGGTAAGTTTTTTTTTTGCACCATCGGTAACTTGACCAACGCTGTAGAAGGTCGTTGATAGCTAATAGCTCGTCAGTGGGAAGACGAGCAACGATGCACCGAGTCAAGGTTAATTCCTAACACAGTTATGCATGTGGTGGGACCAAAGAACTTCGCAGGGTGAAGGGGCAATCCCAAGACTGCACAAAGAAATGCTGCTGTGGACAAGTTGTGGTGAGTCGTCAAGGTAATGCAAGAGATCCGCAATGTGATAACTGTTTATTTACATCCATTCGGTGATGGAGTTGAAAATGTATAGAGCAGACGTTAGACCAAAGAGCAAGGACAAATCCACATAGTACATGCCTCTCCATTTCATCCCCAAAAGATACCTATCACTAAGTGGACACTGGACAGCAACGTTCTGGTAAGCTGATTCCATATCGAACTTAGTTAGGGCACCTCGGCCATATTTGCAGACCAATTTAATGATGTCATCTACTTGAATGTACTGAAGTGGAAAGTCTTCTGGCCTAATACGATCATTCACACTGGAGCCCAGGGGGAGGACGTGTTATTGGGTTGACCTTCTTTGGAATTACCCCGAAGCTGTTAATGTGAAGATTGGGTCAGACAAATATTTGCCAGTTATGGGAATCCTTGCTGAATGTCAATAATGACTTCAGAGACCAGAGCTTGATTTGGGTGACCCTTAAGCTCAAAAGGAAACCTAGTCATACTGAAGGGGGAAGCCTGAGAAACTGGGGGAAGACTGGCAGTAAGTGAAAAAGAATATTCAAATAACAAACACGAGCTTTAATAGACCAATGAGCATGAAGAAGTCAACATTGTAGATTGTGCTGGCGTAAAAATTAACCACTCAAAAAACAGAATGTGCGGAGAAACCAAAAACAGAAGATGCATAAAACAAGGGAAAAGGGGTGGAAGTATGTGGATGTGAAAAGCGAAAAGGTCTAAATGATTTAAATCTACAAATGCAAATGCGACTGTAAAAGGACTGTCAAGATAAAATAGCAATGCCCTAAATAAGCACTAAAAAATTGGCGGGATACTCACTATGCACTAATATATTGGCGATATACTGTTCCTAATGTCAAACCAACACAACAAGTCTGCTAGGAGCTAAACACTACAAACAGTACAAATGTAACTCAACGGGAGGGCAGCATAATTGATAAAGCAGCCAGTTTAGCAGTGTTTGCGGTGCTTGGAAGGCTCTGGAGTTGGAGAGGTTGGAGAGCGTGCAGGACGGGAAGAGATCTCCTTCTGGGGGCAGTCTGAGGCCCAATGGTCGGCACAGCAAACAGAGCAGCGGTGAGCAAGGTGACAGACGCTGGAGAGAGCTACGCAGTGACCATTGTCCCACGATTTGCTGATGATGGAGGAGTTGCTTCCGTTGGGCTCAGCGAGGGATCGGCAGCATGAAAATTGAACAGTTGGACATTGACCAGTCTGTGATGCGAGAAGCAGCTGTATGGTCGCGGAACTCACGATCATAAGCTGACCTCATATTGCTTTGAAACTGAAGGTACATGCAGAGGATGAGAAGCTTGTAGAGGGTTAGGTCACGCCATCTGGTTGGAAATTAAGCCGTGAGAATTAACGAAAAGATGGTAAAGTCCTCAGTCCAGGCAGTGATATCTTCGGTGCGTCGTTTAGGCTTATGGGTGGACCAACACCACACAGCCGTTGAACAAAAGCCGTCGTTCGTACTGTTGATCTCAGAGATTGTCGGACAGGAGTTCCGCCAGATCAATGTACTTTCCAGAAGTTCTGGACACAAGCTGGTATGAAACGGACAGAAACCGAGGACTGACTATGAACGGCTGTTGAGAAGGCAGGCTAGAAATGGGGTGTCGAACAATGTGGCATGAGGGAAGAAATAACGGGCGCCATGGAACTTGCTGATGTAAACGAGATCGGAAACCAAGCGGACAATGCAGACGTGGAAGAAGTGTGAATGGAGGAAGGAGCGAAAGGCCTACCTGTAGCAGTCTGGTGCAGAAGACGACGAAGGCAACAGTGCCTGAGAAACCACAGTTGCGGTTTGCGAAGAAGTCGCCTGAGAGACGTCATTAGGAGGGGATGCCGCCGAAACAGCTGCTTGAGATACCGATGGGAAATTGGTCGTGTTCCATACCGGAATTTCGAGCCGTGTAGGGGACCACCGCTGTAACGAGGGGACCGCCGCTGTAACGGCTACCGTGGAAAAAACAGGCGCTGGAAAACAGCCATGACTGGATGTCAGTGTTGTCTGCGAGGCTGCACACGACGACAGTATGTGCAAGGACGGTTCGAACAATGAGTTCAAGTTGTTCCTGCGTTGGCAAGGCATGCAGAGGCAGCTCCAGGCGAGGAAGAAACGTTGAAGAGTCGCAAAAATTCCACGGTGAAACAAGGAAAGCAAAATCTGTTATAGCAAAGCAGAAAGGACGTGTAAGTGCCCCCCTGCCCCCTCCCCCTCCACATATAAGTGATACCACTGACCAGCATTGCCGAGATTTTAACTTTGCGTAAATTCCATCTAGCCACATTAAAATTAACAAAATGAGAGGTCAGTAAAGAACTGAAAATGTATATGAGGTCACCTTTATTGTTGAGGGTCTCATAGGATGGATGTCTCATAGGTGCAAGTAAAAATGCAGAGGGGTTGTTTCAAGATGTGTTGGGTCGCAAAGATGATGCTGACAGAACTAGAAATGCATTGAATGTCCTTCAGAGATTCAGGTTTCTATTCAGCCTTCCACAATGCATTGAGAAAAATATTCATCAGGTAAATCATAAATGTGAATATATTGTCATTTAATCCATAAGTGCCAGATATGTTCTTCCTATGAAAACTATATACACAAACTAACTCTCAGTAATACAATGGATATCCTTTTTTAACCTGCATTGAATAAAATCCTTCTCAGCCATAGACGACACAAACAACGTTTTTGCAAACTAATAACATAGGCGCTGAAGCAGTATTTAACTGAACATCTGTCCATGTAAAAAGCTTTTCAGTAGAGACACAGTTTTTGAGAGCTTATTTTCTTGTAACACTTAGTATAATCCAATAAAATGATCATTTGGCCACACCGTTACCCCTGGAGCTGCATTGACTTCAGCCAGGGATACGGCAGAAAGTGTTTGTGCTGACATAAGAAAAAGCCACCAGTTCCGTTATTTTTTTGGCAACAATATGGTATGACATATTGTTGTGCAGGGAATAATTTTTGACGTTTGCATGGCAACTATATTTGGACAAGGATGTTTTCAAATTTTGATTTTTTTTTATCAACTCCATTTTAAACGTTTTTGTTTTTGTTGTTGTTGTAATTTGTACATTTTTATACAATTTTTTTAGTCTGAAATAAGTTGTAGATTTTTGCCATGATGGCTCTAAAAGGGTCAATTTTTTAAGTGTCATGTATGAAAATTATCGCCTAAGGTGGTATAAAACCAGTAAAGAAGAGGGTTGCACCCACCAAACTTTCTTTTAATGTTGTGCTCAGCTAGCACCTAGTTTTCTGATCGTTTGTTTACATTTTTATTTAGGGCGAGTATGAGATGGTCATTAGTGATTATGGACGGGCCAAGTCTTTATTTGCTGGAACAGATATAAAGATTTTCAAAAGAGGTTTGTTTGTCAACTACGTTATCTAATACGTACATTTTTAGTGGACGTAACAAAATGTTGGTGTTATCCTTGTCGTGCCTACACTTGGTACAGCTGTAGCTCCACATGGTAATCCATCTTAAAATACTGCTTTCTCTGGCTGTACAGTTCTACAAGAAGTTGAAGCAAAAATTGAAGGCTTCAGACAACATCTGAGATTAAAACTAGCTGAACTGCCATCATCACTTGAAGACCAGAAGAGGCTAATAAGGTAAACGAACGTAAAGAAAATAATAATACTTTAGGATGCCAGGCAAGGACGTCTTAAAAAACTTTTCCAACTAAAAGTTAATTTCGTAAATGGAGGATTCTTTGACAGAAACTTGACACACGTAGTATGTGGAAGAAAAATGGAGTCATGAAAGTGTCTTGGTATGATTTTGAGTTAAAATGGCGAAAAGTTAACCAATCAGTAGCGAGAAAACGAACTTGGTATTCATTTTATTTTCAGGTATCTAGTGGACTTGGACTACCATGGGGACCCTGCTTGGGAGTGTATTGTCAATCAAAAGGATTGGTTGCACAAGTTATTGACCAGCTGCCAGGAAGATCACAAGGCTAAGGGTGAGTGGTACTCATAACTTACGATTGCATAGTATATGCTCAGTCTGTGGTTAAATTACCATTCATACTCTTAACAGTGAATTACATATCAACAGTGCTTGAATTGATTTGATAACAGTACTTAGCATCAGACTGTTACTACCTGGCGAAGTTTTTGGACTAGTTTTTTTTACACCTTATGACATCCAAGTTCAAGGTTCATCTGAAACGGAGGCCATCATAAAGTTGTAAGCCGTCACAGTCACAGTAAGCAAATTAAATCTTTGGAGTATGTCAGGGCATCTTACACTTTCTGTTGGCTGAAATTGAATTGAATTACCCAGTCTTAGCATAAAGGGTTGTTTTCGTACGTTAAAATCAAACTATACATTTGTTTCTTTGTCAGACGATGTACCATGTATAGCAATAGCCCTTGTTTTCATTTCTTGGAAGTAGTGGCAGAATTTTACGGAAACAAAATTGCTTGAACCAGAACTACATACTTACTGAAATACGGGTTAGCGTTCATTGCAAAAAAGAAATATCCATGTTCGAAAACGTAGCAATTTTTCACCAGTTTTGAGCGTTTTAAGCCACAAACCCTTGAATTGTGTATATTTATTATCACAAGTCAAAGTAACATTTCTTGTGGTTTGTTTGTTCCTCAGACTCTGTTCCTTTGCTTCAAGTTGATTCTTCAAAGGTTGATTTAGACATCAGATCATCAAGAAGCACTACCTCTCTAGGTTTGTACTTTAAACTCTTTACATTTTAACTACAGTTCACTTGTGATTGAGATGGATTCAACGAAAACAACAAGACTTTATTATATCACAAAGGAAGTAAACTGCTACAAAATAATTCCACCCACAAGTAGAAACCTAATCGAGGCAGCGAAGAAGAAAAAAGAAATTACAAATATCATACAAACTAGCTGTAATAAGTAAGGTGGCTTTACTATTTACGATTATGGAAGCAGTTTTTAACCTCATTTTGGCCGCAGTAAACTAAAGAACAAAGCAAGTCTCGCAAAATGTTATTGAATTATTGTGCTTTGGGTATCAAACAATTGATACATTACATGTATCAACGGACCCATAAGCGAAGCGTTCCTGTTAGCGATAAATGAACATGTTTACCAAAGTCGTTAATCGCTTGTTATTTCAGCATCTTACCGCAGTGAATCTCTGGGAATTCTTGGAGTCACTTCACCACCTAGTAAGACCTCATCAGTGGAACACAACAGTAAGTTTTAACGGAAGTTCTTCTTCACGTTTTTGCTGACCATGTTGTGAAAATGTACAGCGGTTAAAAATGTTTCTTGTTTTTATTGTATGTGATGCTCAGATTGTGTCTGAGCTTTCTATTCCCATAGTAGTTGCTACTGGTACAGTTCTGTGCTCACTATTCTTGGAACACTTCACTTACAATAAACGGGTGAAACTCATATAGTGAACCATACCCAACCCATATCGTTTCCGACGAAAGCTAGTACTGTTCATATCTTTTTTTCCTCTTTTTTTGTAATGAACCTTTATTAACACAAGAGACACTTATTATAACAATGAACAGACAAAATAAGACTAATTTAAGATACGGGTCAACACAACACTAACCAGTTTACATCATCATATCTAGGCCAGTAGTATAAAATTAGAGGATTACTACACGTGACCGTTGCGACAAAAGTGACCCAGTTATGAGGCTCGTCATGGCTATGTGAATGTTTCTTGTATTTGTTTCGTGTCAGATGTTGATAGGCATCATAAACAGATGGTAAAAATGTGTTACCTCTTACTCTGAGTTGACATTTGCCCTGCAAAATAACTCTGTGCCTGTCTGGAGGTGTGCAACCTTTCTACCTAAATAATACTCTATTTACAGTCACTTGATTCCGGGATTTTGGCGTGCAGTGGTCGGGATCGTTGGGCTGCCACCTCGAATAATACTTAAAGCAATACTTAATAGCAATATTGATGAACTGTTAAGTAGAGGACTGTGAGCAGGCAACCTCCCAGTCAATGTTTTTTCTTTAATTTTAAGAGTACTCTGTTTTATGTAAGTCTTTTTTATGTGAAATGTAAAGTCAGTCCGTATTTACTAACGATGGTGTCCGTGGCTTTTTTTTTTTATAACTAATTGGTGATTTGATGCAGTTAAAGGTGGAAGTTCTGTGCCGCAGCGTGTGCTGTTTGTAGAGGAATTATCTGAGCTGTTGACTGAAGGCCTACCAGACTTGTGGAAACTTGGCCAGGCGTATTTTAACGGAGCGCTCGTTGCAGATGTATGTGCTGAAAGACCGCATTTTCTTGTAGTATATTATTTTCACATTGTTTTCTCCTCACATGTCAAAAGTTGCAACCTGGAAGCCAGAAAAAGGGGCATATGTCACATATTTTTAGTGTCAATTTAAAAAGCGTAAAGACAAGTTGAAATAAAAGGAAACCCACAAATAATGGTTCAGTTTGGTTTAAATTTACTCTACTAGTTTTTAAAAACGATACAGAAGTGTGTTTGGCTGTAGTTGCTTGGATGGAAATGGCTTGCCACGGCTCGATTTTTTTTTCAATTTTCCCTTTGTATCAACAACGTAGCGTTGTTGTTGTGTCGGTGTGTTATTTGTTTTTAGTACAACTGCTCAGGTGATTATAGAGAAGCGTGCGCACTGATTGGTCGAGGATTACGTCATATCTTGCTATAATCACCCCCCGCGCGGTGATTATAATCCTGAAGCACTAATTTTCAAAATGGCCACCGTGCAGTTTTTGATGTTTCTGGAAAAAAGGAAAAAGAAAATGCATTGCTCTGATAATCATCTGAGCAATTATACTAAAACAATTATTCTCCTCAGGCTCAGCGAATATTGTGGAATAATCCCCTCGACTTCGTCTCGGGGATTATTCCACAATATTCGCTTCGCCTTCGGCGAATAATTGTCAAATGTATTGAACATGGTAACGCTGTTAAATGTTATTGTATCCAGATATTTTCCTCTGCTTTCCATTGATTTAAATCGGTGATATGGATTTTGAGGAAATCAGATTTAATGATCATCGTTCTCTCTTGTCAGAAAAAGAAATGGCATTTGTTTGTCTGTGCCAGCAATTGAAGGTTTTGTGTTCTTTTAGTCTAGTGGATCGTCCAAACAACTCAAGCCAACAGCACAGAAGCAGAAGACGTTTGAGGTGGGTTAACATGACGCACATTATTGCATATTACCTACATCGTCTTAGTGGAAAACCTTTATTGCATCATTGGTGCTGCACTGGGAAACTAGAAGCCGTGAAAAGCTGTTTAGCAGTTGCTGGCACACTCGTTATGCTACAGTGACTTCAAATTGAACAATTCACGCTTCCTTCCCAATTTTGGCTTCTGGGTTTGATGTGGACGTTAAAATGCGCATTGACGAATTACCATGTTAGGTTGTGTCATCCCTTGGACGGGCTCCTTATATTACTCTTAAGTTATCGCTCGTAGGTGTGTCGCTTTAGTGAAGGCAAGAGTGTTAATTCTTACTCGACATTTTTGTCCTTTCAGGAGATGATACATGATGTAGCGTCACTTTATGCGGATTTAATTAAAGCGGCATTTTTCCCAAGTCCTCCTGCAGTACTAAGCACTCCTTCTAAAGAGAAACAAAGCATCTGGCACAGTCCTGTTGAGGGGATGGGTGCATGGCTGCCTTCATGTGTACGATACGTCAGGTATTTGTATTTTTCCGCTGTAAACATTTATTGCAAAGCTGTAATCTGAAGCAGTCCAGGCAAGGTGACTATTACGCCGTCAAAAACGTTTTTTTAATACCAGTTATTACTTGGGCCGGATATTCAAAGCAGTGTAAAGCTAACCCAGGTTTAACGTCAACTTTTAATTCAGTTTGATGGCTTAAAGATGTGAATTTTTGTACTTTTCATCTGCATCTTGACTTTTCGTGGGTGCTTTCAAACTACAATTTAACATTAGCAGTGAAAACACTTTTTACCAAAAGAGGCAGAATCCATTGTTAACTTTGAAACTCCGGTTGGCCTTTGAACAACCGGATCTTAGGCCCAGTTGTTCAAAGCTCGCTTATGTTGGCTGCACGAAAAGGTAATGGCGGTATTATTTTTAATTTTTGTTACAGGTCTGGTATGGAGTCACTACAGAAACTGTCTCTACCTCCACAAGCTTTAGAGCGCATTAAAAAGCTGGCAGGTGATCTGAGGCTGCTCTGTGCTAAAGAAGTGTTTAAAGAAGCTATTGAAGGTAATGCTACCACTTCTCACGTGAGAGATTCTGGACCCGTTATCATCCAAATCTAACAGAAAGAAACTGTAAATCCGACTGCCAGGCTAAGAGGGGAAAACTGAAACATGGTAGTCATCTTGAGCTCGGTGAAGCAATATTCAATGTGAATATTCCATTGTTCTTAAAACACCTAACGTACCTTGCTTTTTTTAATGCTACGTTGAACTCAAAGCACTGTACAGCCATTACAAACAAATACAGTCACTGTTACCTCTGTTTGTTGTCGTGTAAGTGTGAACACTGATTCATAACGCTTTCGATTGTTTAAAAGCCGCGCATAATAACTCGTTTTTTGGCTTGTTTCCACAGCTTTCTTATCTTCCCATAGTTTTGAGTTCCCCAAAGAAAATGGGTATTCGGGCGGGAGGAGTAGTGGGGGGGGGGGGGGGGGTGGGCAGTGAGGGAGGGAGGAAAATGAGTGGCTGGAGGGAGGGAAATAAGTGGTTGTAGGTGAGTGGCTGGGGGGAGGAAAATGAGTGGCTGTAGGTGTATTCACAGCGCAGTTTATGACAATAGTAATAAAGTGGGCTTCAGGCAAGGTTGCTTGTTTATTATGGTTAATTAGTCCTGAAAGTTACATTGTCAGGCCATATTTCACTGAATTAAAAACATATTGTTTTCCTTTGCTGTAACTGTCAAATGAAGACAGTTCCTATTACCTTGGAAGTTAAGAGTCAACAGATTGTATGTTTGGTCGTCGTTGAATTGTTGGCATTGTAAGCAGGGCCAAGTCATGGCACCTTAGATTGCCCTTTTCAAGGATGATATTACGCTGCTGTCTCTGGTACTGACTGTATAATGTTATGTTTGCAGAAAGCAAATCTGTAGAAACAGTAAATGTGCTGACCGCTAACAGTCAATCAGAATTTAAGTGCCGTCGAAAGTATGCTTAAATAATTTTAAAACTTAATTTTTCTTTTTCAGATATCAAGTCCTTGCATTGTAATGAGGTCTGGTGTTTAGAGTCACAGGAAAGTGTTGGACGTATAACAAGCTTGGTACGTGAGTGAAAGCGTCGTAGTTAGAACGTAAGAGTGTGCGTGGCCCTATTGTCTTGGATAGTGGCTGAAATCACACAAATCGACGGATCCTTGTTTTCAGTTCACTGCATGTTTCGCTGTCAGCTGAATATTTGAACTAACTGCTTTCCCTTCACCTTACACGTTACAGCCTCTGTTGTTTGAGAATATTGTCATGGAAACGCTGCATACATTACGTGAAATGGCCACGGATGGAGAGACAGAGAAAAGAAAGGTAACGTGACATATCAGTGACTTGGTTGTCATGCGTCAGAGTATTAGATGTATTTACACCATTCAGAATGTTTCTCTTATTTCAATTTGTAGAATCTTCAGTTGAAGACAAGCGCTGTGGATCTTTTTAAAGACATGTTTGAGGTCTGTTTACAACTATACGCAAAGGACAAGCTAGTGAGCAAGGGGTGTTACAGTGAGCTGGGCGAGAAGAGTGCCAATTTAGATGACACAATATAAGTTACCCATTGGGATTGTGGGGAAGTCGTTCACTATAGAAGGGTTTTCAAACGGTAGGGTTCATAGACTCGTGTCGAGGTATTTTCCAGGATTGTGACAGCTATCTACTAAACACAGGCGGTTGAACGCGAAGTGAAGGCAGCTTGCCTTAACGCAGGGTTGAGTTTCCAGTGCCATTTATCTCTCCTGACCAAAACCTTCTATCTGGGAAAGCATTTGAGATGTGTAGACACCGAGTTAAAAACCTTCCACCTCAATCAGTGTAGGACTGAAGAAAAGAAGCACTTGCTGTATACTGTTCTATTAGTTCCCAACGTCATCAGGGGCACTCAGCGACAAAATTGTAGCAAAATACTTGGAACATAATTTTGTGCTTTCTTAGATTGTTTCGGGGTTTTTTTAAAGGCATATTTGTGTAAGCTAATTCAGATTGATCTGTTCGGCGTTTTTATCTGAAAATTTAGGCCTCAGAAAATTTTAGGAAACAGAATCCTATCCGCCGAATTTCTAAGCTGCTGACTACTCTCCGAAAATGCTAGCTGGCCTGATTTTGCACTCTTAACGACATACCGGTATTTTTCTCTCCGAAAACAATAGGAACTAGTAAGTCCTTTGAATCTCCAGCTTTCACTGCAATTAAATCCGAATATCTCAGGTGATTTTAGGCCTTCCGAACAGATCATATTCCCCGAAACCAACCGTTGGGTGCCCCTGACATAATGTTGTTGTTTGAGGTGTTGTGGGTGGCCGCTAGTATGGTTCAGTTTGGATTATTTGTTCTCATACTCTGTCTTGTTATCTTGACTGTTCAGGCGTTCAACGAGTGCCTTCAACACTTGGCCTTCCAACCTGATCAGGAGTCCGACAAAGTCTCTTTGTAAGTTGTTGTTCCATTTTGATAATTCCAAGATGCCACCACGTGATCAAAAAATATGAATAGTTTGTCATCAATACACATAATTCAATAAAATAGAGATACCAAATTGACTACTGAGTAAACGCTTGTACATTTTGACACTTTGCTAAAGTGCTTTGCGTTGTTTTGCCGTTCCGCTTCAATTCCACGTCTGTCTGCTCTCAACTTTGTTTGAATCGACCTGAGTAGAAAACAAAACTGTGTGTTACACTCGATGAGAGAGAAACTATCCCATCTAAAGCCTCCCTACCCGCCAGCATCACATCTCGCATCTTGTAAATGCTTTGAACCCAGGAGTCATATCATAAGTCGGTGAAGTATGATCGTCAAGGTAAGCGTCAGGTAGTGCTGAGAAGGACTGTTTGTCATGACATTGACTGGCGTTTCGACAACCAAAGCGGAAGTCATCATGATGACTTCCGCTCAGGTTGTCGAAACGTCAGTCAGTGTCATGACAAACAGTCCTTCTCTGGTCTACACTCACCCGGACGATCATGCTTCACCGACTTATAATCGCATATTGATTTGGATTAAGAATGAGCATTTTTTAGTTGTGAGTCTTGGACCCCCACCCCCCCCAAACCATAGTAATCACTCCAGCCAAGCAGGCGCAAACAATCCAATGACAGAGCTTGAAGCAAACCCGTGTAACATTCGCTAAGCAGTGGAAAATGCGTGCGACGTGGACAAAATTGGTTCTAGTTCCACCTGACTGAGGAAGTGGTGCGAGTTTTTTAAAGTGATCATAATGCGTAGTAAAGAAAAACCAAAGCAAACACGAACCACTTTCACCAGTCAATTGAAAGTGGGTAACAGCACCACGTGTTGTGTCAGCAGGTCTGGTCCGCAGGAGACTAGCTCCAATGGCTCTCAGGACAACTTAGAGAGATCATCTTTATCAACCATGGAGGATAACACACCTGTTATTGTAAGACCAACCGTTACTTAAAATACTGTTAGACTAAAATAAGTAGAGAGGTTTTTTTGTAGAGAAAAATACCTGTATCTTCATTTTAACTTTTGTAAGTGTATGTTGCCAAGGTCTCATATCTTGTGGTCACCCTCGAGAGATTTTTGTCATCCTATAGGTGACCGACAGTTCGCCCACGGAATAACGAAAGTTCAAAAGCTGGCGAAGTTTTACCTGAATTGTGTTATTTGTTGTACCTACTAACCCCCACCGCCCGCGCCCCCACCCCAGTCTTACCAAATATACCAGACCTGTTTTGCTTCTGTTCACACCAGAATTAGAGTGCTATATTTACTCGTCGAGTGAAAGTTAATGTTGCATTGCACGTGATAACAAATCCGTTGTCCTTGGCAGGATGAAAGGCTGCTGATAGTGCTTAATAACTGTCGATATGTACGAAACCATGTTCTTCCTAAACTTGTGGACAGCTTTAGAAACAACGACTACCCTATCAGTGACAAGTTAAAGAAGGTAATTAGACTGACTACATAAAACCTCTATTTCTGCTAGCCTGCCTGCTCCTGCGATACAACAAAACTCATGGAGGCGCATCCTGTTTGATATAGCAGCAACCTCTTTTTAGCGCGAAAATATCCACGTACATTCGTAGACATTATCTGTTCCGTGATAGGTAAAAAAATGTAAAGCCCAAACAGTCGGCTCTTAACTCCGGTTTCTGAAGCATAAAGGAACCAGGAGTGTAACTACATCCCCCCTCCCCCTGATAGGATGGTACCCATGGGTGACGATACGCAATGTGGAGTTAAGTTTTTTGCCTAAGCCGGTCGAAAGTCCTACACGCTAACCACTACTCTGCCGAACCTCCATGAAGCGAGAAGATTCCGTGAAGATGTCCGAGAATATTTCTGAGCCCTTGTGGAGGGTATTTTATGTATTGTTGTTTAAATAGTGTCTCCCATGGTAACGCTGTTTAAGATCTTTGTTTGGATTTTAAAAATCTTGCCGGCTTGCTGGCTCAAGACAATCAATTTTACTTTGACGAAAAAAGTTTATTTTAGGACATAATAAACATTCGAACACAAGAATCTTATTTTGACACTAAAGGATGTAACTAGATGGGTGTAATTCCCAAGACTATTTATTTTTGGTAGGTCAAAATAAATACAGAATTATTCAGTTTTACACTTCAATCTCTGATTGATCTATGTTGCCTTTAGGATCTTACCAGTGAGTTGAACGATCTGGAAGGAAGAATCTTTGACGCGTACATTGAGCAAAAAGCCGACCCACTGATAGCATATGTGGAGCCTGGAATGACAATATGCGACTTTAAATGGCACAACTGCCTTCCACCTTCAGGTGATTACTAACAGCACTGAAACACCCACCAGAATCATCTACAAGTTTGACTTGTCATATGTTCAGTGTATTATTAGAAATGTGGTCCGGTGCCTGGTGCGTTTGTTTAACTCCAGTCCGAGCCTGGATTGAAGTCTTCCTAACGTAATGATGTTGTGTTGTGGGGAATGCACTTTCTCTCTCAGCGCATGCACGATTGTTATTCAATACAAAATATGCATCAGCTTTGAATTTGGAATTCAAAAAAATGATTTCGTTAAAACTATATTTTTATCCTTCTTGTTCGTCGACTCGACCGATCTCGTACTGAAGCTAAATATAGCATTGTGTTTACAGCCGATTTAAGTGCTGTGCATGGGCCTAGATTTTGAAACATGATATCGACCGTCACGATTTGCCCATGGTCAGGTAATTGTGATGGAAATTTGACCAGAAAATAAATCAACAGCTTACTAACTCTTTGAAATATATGCATCGATATAGAAAAGGAGATGCAAATGTTCTTCACCTCATTCTGACCATAGGCAAATCATGACTATGCTAGCGTTAATTGTCTTTGGAACAACATAGCCCAGGAGGCTACAAGGTGATATTTTGTCCGTTTTATTTTGCAGATGTACGCAGTTATGTTAAAGAGGTTATTATGAACCTGGTTACTGTACATGCGCAGGTTGGTATGAAGAAACACGCGAAATATTCACCACGTAGTTGCTGTTGTGTGAGCGATTTAAAATAATCTTTTTGCAGTGTGGTTTTCTCAGTATAAATTTCGGGAGTATTTCTTCATGTCATTCCTTTTACATTTTATTTCTTGCGATTTTGTGAACATAGCCGATGCCATTGATTCTCTGCTCATTTTTATTGCGGGTGTCCTAGCGGGCTTGGACCCCAGAATTGGACCCCCTGGTCGAAATCCGCTGGCGGAAGTGGACTCCCGGAGGTCCAAATCCTCAAGCGGATTTGTAATTCCGCTGCGACACCGGGTCCATTTTAAAACTCTCGGTAAGCCAAATCATTCACTTATCCAGTAAGCACGTTTAAGTGAGAAATTAGTGTTTGTTTGTATCAGGTGTTTGCAGTGTCAGAGGAGTTACTGAGTCAGGTGCTGTCCCGACTGACCGACATGTTAGCAGATGAGTTTTGCAGACTTATTTCTGCGGTCAAAACATTCACTTCAGCTGGCGCAGTCACGGTACGTGATGAATATTTGATGAATATTTGATCACGTTTTTCTTATAAACTGGGTGCTCCTGGTAGCTTACTTTTGTGACTCCACACTTTTGGAACTGGTTCGTCATTTCTTGCGTGATGGTATTATTATAATTTATTCAATTACACACGGAAAATCATCAGTACAAATATGCTAAAAAAACTATTATAAAAAAAACGAATATCCTAATATTATGCGCTACAAAAAATCAACTGATTTACATGATTGCCGTGTGGGAGCCTAAAGAAGAAACGTAAGCTTTCGAGTAACAACTTCCTGTTTCATAGGGGATACGAGCATAAAAGGAAGATTTCTCATAGATTTCCTTTCCATTTATCTAGAGTACGTAGTCTAACGCCCTTTGGTTCCACTAGATGATTGTAAAACAATAACTGACAGTAAGTTTTGTTTAGGCGCATTTGGAAGCACGAGCTATCCAGGAAGCACTGTCTGCATATCTCTCGCAACACGCCAGGTATGGTGTTATTATTCTTAGTATGTGGAGTGCCAGAGTACATTTTGGAACCAGACTTTTTCCCAGGGAAGTTCTTTACTTCTTCAACTATAACTTTGAAAAATTCAAGTTTTGTATAGGAAAATTTGGTGAAGACAGAAATTGTGGATGTATCGACCCTCAGAAGTTCCGCTTCCGATCGAGCATTGCGTGAGTGGTCTGCGAGTTAACTTTCTCACCGATAAATAAGAACTCACCTGGTTTTAACACGTAATGGAATTCGCAATACTGGCAGCCATACTGTAGTTCTAATGTGTATATATTATTTCAGAGACTTGTTCCAAGCCACATTCAGCAAAGTGCCAGCCATAACCAAGGATTCAGATAAAAGGTAAGTGCCGATGAAAAAGATCTAATTTCCTCGTAGAATCATATGATTGTTGCTTTAGTTTGTTTTTTCTTTCTTCTAATCGGGTGGGTAGCGTAAAGTGTCCGGCTTCCCTAACTTCCATGTTTTTAGCCAAATGCCACAAAATATTCAACTGAATTGGACAAAAAGATTCTGCAGAGCAAAGCAAAACCACTAGTTTGCGGATGAGTGCAAGATTGTGAAGTGAAAAGGTTTGACTCAGACTGGTGTTCAAATACTTGCTGAAAGACGTTTGATGAAAGATTGTGCATACACGATTGTACATTTTAGCACGTGCATGCGCGCGACTGAAGCGCGAGCCAGAGATTTGTAGACCTCTGGAACGGCGATGTGGTCTTTCCCAGCGTTCAGATCTTTAGTTGACAATTAAGCCTCCAGGAAAAGTCGCTCTTGAAAATTTGCCTCATGCAAACAGAAAGACAACTGAAGACAAGGATGCAATTGGATTGCAGTCCGTCAATGTTGCTCATGTTAAGTTCCTGATCATCAGATAAGAAAACATGATACATCAGTCGGCGTACTGTCCCTTTAAACAGTTTTCGGTAAATTATATCTTTTTGATTTCGTATCCCATTGCCAGATTACAAAAAAATTCCATACGTTACAACGTATTAAATCGTTCGTTCTACTACCACTACCATCCTTTATTAAAATGTGCCCAAAAGAGAGGTCCTGATTGGTTTTTTATATGGCGTTACCACAAACAGGATATGTTCTAATGTGAAAAAGTACAAGCGACGTCTACTTTCTGTAACATGAACATTTGTTGACTTGTTGCCAGAGGAAGTGGTAATACGTGCAACAAACAATCTCAATTTGGAACGCAACATTGTTGCGCAACAAGTTGCACGAAAATGTTGCTCGTATTACTTGGCCTTAAAAAAATTGTCGACAAAAGAAGCCTTAGTAGGGGAGGTGGCAGTATTAAATTGCTTGATGTTGCGGATTCGCGAGACCGAAGAAATCGAATTTGTGACTCGCAGCTACGTCGTATAGGCGTAAATGGCTATTTTGTAAATAGTTTCTCAATAAAGCACGGGTGTATATGTTTACACTGTTTACGTTTAAAAAAGCCCTTTGTAAAGAAAATGTGCAGTTTTAGATTATTTAGTGTTCGTTCTTTTGGTACTTTTTTGCTTTAACTTTCACACGGGAAACCTTTTTGCACCATTGATTTCAGGTTGATAGAAGCTTTGATGACTACTTTTAAAAGGCGGATGCGCTTCCAGTTGCTTTGTTTCCAAGTGGATATGGAGGATCTATAAACACAAGACGACTTAAGATATAATAAGAAACAATATTGAAATATTGAAAATATTGTTTTCGTTCTAATTTTTAACTAAATGTCATCGTTATGCGTCCAGATGCTGCACACTGGGTAACAGATCTTTGGTAAACAATTACTCATCAAATAACCAATAAGGCGCCGAGTTGGCTATAATCACCTCAAATCCAACAAGTGCGAGTGGAATAATTGTTTGTTAAATTCTCAACTTCGGTAATCGTTGCTGCATTTTTTGGCCACATGTTTGGCCAAACTTTTTTCCCATCATTATTTTGTTTGTTTGCCTTATCGAAATATATAGCGAAAACTTTTGAACGCCGCGGCCAGGCCCCTGGCCATAGCCTGTTCCATGCATTCCGATAGTGACGCAAGAAAGAGAAATACCGAGAGCAGAGGAGAAGATCGAGAAGAGACTGGCCTGGCCGCGGCACTTGACGCGCCATCCAATTTCCTTGTGAGGCAAAAAGCATTGTTACTCGCTGATAACTTGTGTGCAGGGAACCAACGAGAAAGCTGGAAATTCAATAACCGAGATTGTTAGGTATATTTAACAATTTTCACCGAAGTGGAGGTGAGTAGTGGTGAATATCCACCACTAGCTATTCACCGACACTGAGGCGAATAAACCAGTGGATAGCCAGAACCAAATAGTTCCTTTTTTTCTGTCCCGAGTTTGAGTAGCCAATCACAGCGCGCGAAAAAACACTATACACTGGTTTCGTATATACTAAAGGTAGGTATTTCCCTCTCAACCTCCTGAATAATTTTTCAAGTTTAAAAACGAAAATGAGAAGTTTGATGGACGTTTACATACCTGGTCTTAATTTAGCTCAAATTTTGACGATTTTGTTTTTCGTTATTTAGGAACTCGAGAATATTCCATCAGGGTATCTAAGGGGCCGATTACGTGAGTGGACTGGCTTGGTTACCCGGGTTAGCTCGGTCTACCGAGATGACTGTTCAGCCCGGTATTACATGAGGTGAGCCAGGCCGCCGTATGAAAAGATGGCTACCTCAAAGAGAATGAATCAAGTGATTTTACTTTGGGTAATCCATCATTTTGGCGTATTATTTGCAGTTTCATGTAGCTTTATGGTCTGATAAACCTTAATGTGTCATATAGAAAGAGAAATATCGACCTTCTGGTGAGTCATTTTGCTTTGACGTCTAGCCGGGATCCCAGCTAAACGGGTAATTTCCATGTAATCGCGAAGTTGATTTTTAATGTGTTTAACAGACGTGCCGAGATGCCGGCAAACTGCAGGGGCACCCAACGACAAAATTAACAAAATACTAGAAATATCATTTTCTGCTTTCTTAGATTCTCTCAGAGCTTTTTAAAGGCATATTTGTTTCAGCTAACACAGATTGATCTGTTCGGCGTTCTTAGCTGAAAATTTTAGGAAACAGAATCCTATCCGCCGAATTTCCGAGCTGCTGATGGCCCTCCGAAAATGCTAGCTGACCTTATTTTGCACTCTAAACAACATATTTGTCCCTCCGAAAACAATAGGAACTAATAAGTGCTCTTGTTGCGAAAGTCTGAGGTCATGTTTCTCCAAAGAAATCTCTAGCTTTCACGGCAATTAAATCCGAAAATCTCAGGCGATTTTAGGCCTTCCGAACAGATATACTCCCGAAACGAAGCGATGGGTGCCCCTGATACTGAGCCAGCCCGGCTAACCGGGCCAGCCTGCCTCATGTAATCGGCCCCTACCACCTTAAAAAAGAAACCTCAACTCTTTTTTTCAAAGCTAGAAATACTTGTGAAACATTATAGTTGTTTTCAGTCAAATATTTAGTTTTAGCATCCCCTCGTCATGGGGATGATTACTGGAAATTACAAACTCACTACAGGCATTTTATGAATCGCAAGTATTTACTAAGGGCAACATAAAAGAAAATAAATAATGGATACTGTAAAACGTTTTTAATAAAGTTGGAGTTCCTAACAGCTCGTCGCCATTGTATTGACCGTTTTGTCGGCCTAGAAATAAGTGTAATGGGAGGCTACCGATTCGAAGGTTTCTGACAACTCCAAGACGTATCGTCTTGCAGTTATGTGGTATTAGCCTCCTTTTAATCATATCTACCAACAAAATTCTCGAATATGATTAGGTTTCGCCAGCCATGATTTGTAACAGACCGAATTAGACTCCACTCAGTCCTATCACAATTGGTTATTGGATATCGAACGGATAGTCAAACACGACTATCAACAAAACATATCTTTCACTCTTTGTTTTCCTCCTTCAAGTCCCCATTCATGATATTCTGCTACACATAAATATAATGTTTCAGCAGGAAATGGCTCAAAATTTTCTATCGAACTCGAAGAAATTCAAATTAAAGCTGTATCCCAGCGGTAAATGAGACAGGATTCTGATCAATGCTGTGAGAGCAAAGGGATACGTAGGGTGTCAGAGGGGTTTCTCACGCGCTTAGTAGAGGGTCCACAATAGGGTTCTTAGATCCCGCCATCCCGCCTATTTTTTCCTGTTAATCCCTCCATCCAGTCCGTCTTTACGTCGAAATCCCGATCCCGCTTAAATTTTTAAATAGTTTTCTACTTTCATGATGAAAACCTCGCATACCTTTATGCAATGGATAGAAGACAAGTAAACACATTTTTATGGTCGATGGTCTCGAAGTCATATAAAAATATCGCCACTAATGACCGTAACAAGTGTTTCGTTTGTGTTATTTTTTTTTAGACCTTTTTTACCTTTTCTTGTCCAGGTATAAGTGAAAGGTAGAAATTGACAAAGATTATTTGCTACGATATTCTGCCTATTCTCGGCCCTGCTTTTTTTGGAAGACAACCTTCTGAGTACGTAAATGAAATGGTGGTTGTTCAAGTTGTGGCGAGGTAAGCGCTTCTTGGTTTTGATCCGGAGGTCGGCGTTTCCTTAGAAACAATCGTTTTCTCCACATTGTTTCTCTACATCCAGCTGTACAGAAGTGGATTGTGTCCTTAGACAAGGCTAGGGTCACAAAGCTCATGCAAGATCGGTCCAGTTATGAGGTATGCAAAAATGAAATGTAACAAAAGATTTATAGCGGAGCTCCATTGCTAAGCAAATTTGGTAACCTATCGATCCGAGAAATTTTGGTTGTGACGTAATAGTCACGTGACCGTCCGTACGTACGCACGTCCGTCCGTCCGTCCGTCCGAACAGACTCTGCGGGAGGGGGAGGGGAGTCCCAAGACAACCCGACGGGGGGGGGGGGGGGTTGGAGAATTTCTTGGCGGGAAATTGCGCGGTGCTTTTGGGCAACCGGCGTTTTCCTTTGCGGGAAATCGCATGACCATCGTCGCTTTTGAAAAGGAAGTTTCTTTAAAGGCTTAAGCTTCTTTAGCAAAACGATTGTACAAGATCGAGAGTAGTGAAGTACTTGACAAAAAAAAACATCTAATATCTATAAATGGAAATAAAAAGTTCAAAAGAATACTGGTAGAAGGCGAAAAGTTCAAGTTACAAAAGCTGCCTTCAAAGGACTTTATCGCTTTGTTTTCTTCACGGCGGAGAGCTTGCCCAGGCTGTTCTGAAACATAAACGAGTAAGTGAAGTTTTTAAAGGGTTTAAGGTAAATGATTTTGAGTATTACGGTCAAAGAAATTACGTTTTGAAATGAGAATTTAATTTATGTCATTAGAAATGTGTCATTTACATTTGACTTTAAAATATTATTAGAAAACGCGCTCAGATTTGTGACAGATGTAGTCTTAAATATATTTTGCCATGCTCAGCCGATTTCACTCGCGTGGACCGATCATGATTTTGGAAGTGTAACACGAATTGCATTTAAGTATAAACTTACGGGTTTTCGAATAAACTTTTTTCAAAAATGATTTCTCTGTCCAATATTTTGTGTTTGTTTTTTCATAACAGTAGGTCTAAGTACAGTCGCAAGACAACTAGCTGCACAAGCATCACTTCAGTAAGATAACGACGAACAATTGCTTTCAATTTTGACTTTTGGGTACATCTCTTTGTGCAATTGTCGATTTTCTTGTCCTACAAGTTTTCAATAGTAATAACCTGTTAAGCAAAGCAGTTGTCGGTTTAAAGCTATTTTATCCCAAAACCTTCCGAAAGCAGTTATGCCGGCATAATTTAAAGCATGTTTGGTGTTTGATTGTTTTGAATCTTGACGGTCTCTACTGAGTTAGAGAATGAAATATAACAGTGATTTAAAAAACTATAAGCGAAGCAGTTGTCGGTTTAAACCTATTATACCCGAAAAGCTTCCAAAAACAATTCTGTGCATTTCTAAAAGCGCCCAAATTTCAAACAATTTGCAGCCGCAAAACTTATGCCATAGAGTAAAGCATGTTTGGTGTTTGTTTCTTTCAATCTCGATGGTCTCAAGCTAGAGAACAAAATATAAGGGTTACTTAAGTAACTATAAGCGAAGCAGTTTTGAGTTTAAAGCTATTTTATCCGATAAGTAATGAGTGTTCTTCAAAGCGCTCGAATTTTTTCTCGGCTGCTATAAAAGCCTACGCGACATTTCTTCGATAAGTTTATTACAATGCTTCGAACCTCCCAAAATCTTTTCTCTCGGATAATCCCAGTAAAATGCCGGTGAAATGCCTGTATAAATTTTTGACCAGACTAATAGTAGCAGTTCATATTATTTGTTAACATTCGAACGCGATGAAGATAACCCATTTAAATTTTGTTGTTGTAAATGAGCGCCGTTTGAAGTTCATTCAAGCGAACAGCCAATAATCCAAGGAGATTTGACAAGCCTTGACAGTTAACTGACAGGATATGGAAACATTGCAAAACCATGCAAGACGGCTCGTGAGTAAAATATGTGTTTAGTTTGATGCCCGAAAAAAAAATCAAGCTGTGCTCAGCCTCTAGAATGACCTTTCGAGCTTGGTTTTACAGAACAGATCCCCAAAGTACTGGAGGACAATTCGGAACACTTTCGGAAGCGAACGAGCAAAAAAAAGCCCCAAAATATATTTCAGACCGAAAAGTTTCAGGACTATTTTTAAGAAACTAACACCAATTTATATCCTTAGCGGCTCTGCTTTTAGGCTTGGCTAAATCTATATATTAAAATTAAAGTGGACTCACCTAACTTACAGTTTACTTCAAACCTTTCAGCGTCTTTATGTTACTTGCTTTCAGTAAAATTCTGCTCGGAAATGGTTTTTTTTTTCGAAGGAAGGCATTCCTGCTCGCACTCTTTTCATAATATATATATCAACAAAATTTATGACGCCGAATACCTCGTTTTTGACGACCGCCGTAACATTACCGTCCGCTGGTGTTGCCATACTGGCTAGACTAACTATAGCTGATCATAGCTGCTCCAACAAATGCTCAATGGATAGGGTTGGAAAAGTTGAGAACGCATCCAAGGCCAAAAAATGCAACACGACATTTGACTTGTGACTTCTCCGACATCAACACAAAACATCACAAAAGGACTCATAATAGCTTGACATGCGGGCTACTCTTCCTTGATCAATTCATTACTTGAAAGCCGACACACCTCATTCACATTTCTATCAGCCTATGCTGGTCGGATCATGCAGTCTCGTAAAAAATTAAATACCGTATCCCGCTACTTCCCCCTTGCGATTCTCGCATCCCAACCCCTTAAAAACGCAGAATCCCGCTCCCGCTCTCAATTGAAATTCCTGCTTCCCGCTCCTGTTTTCAGCTCCCATCCCGAATATCGCCACAAAAATTAGCCAAATCCCGCATCACGCCAAACCTATTGTGGACCCTCTTACTACGCACAGAGGCTTAGAACAGCTGGGAGAAGCGAACCTTCAGAAAAGACTGCTGCTATTCACCATGTTTAAAGGCTATAATTTACATGATATTTATGCTGATTCCAATAGTAGTTGGCTGACTGTATGTAATAAGAATTAAGGTGTAACTGGAAGTTTCTAGAGAAAAGGTGGTCAGCTGCTTCGGTGGGGAAGTGAAACACGGAAATTGAGTTTAAAAGGTAAATTGACCGCCCTGTAAAGAAAATTCTAAAGCTGGGGTTTCGAGTCTTAAGAGAAGGAAGGAAGGAAGGAAGACGGATAAATGAATGATTGTTTCTGGTATATGGGCTAGATATAAAGCAAAAAATATGCTTATACAACCGGTAACAATATATTCTGCGACAAACCGTTTCTGTAGAGGGATTTTTTAGACTGTGAGCAGCCATTGTGGAAAAAGAAGTTGTAGGCGAGTGGTTCAACAGCTGTTTTGACTTAAACCATAACTGTAAAGAAACAAAGAAAGTTTTCTTTTCTTTTCTTCATGCATGTGCATCCTTCAAAACTCCCGCGCGTTTTATTGCCTCGTTTTCACCAATACGAGGAGAAGCCTGGGTCGAGTGATTGCATCACGAGGATATGGCAGAGGAAGGACCGATCATGAAAAAGTCTTATAGAGAGATCTCCTTTGCAGTCCCTTGGGGAGTTATTGCAGCAAAAGCATGGGGACCTGATGACGGGAAGCCCTTCCTTGGACTTCATGGATGGCTAGATAACGCCAACACATTTGACAGGTAAGCTCCAAGAGGCCACTCCGTCTTATGATCCGTGAAGAACTATTCATTACAAGATCTCGAGTCTTACACACAGTTCAATTGTACCTGTTTCGGACACATTTGTTGGAAGACTTTCCCTCTCCGCCCCCCAATGTTGATAACAATGACTTGCTACTTGACCAAAATTGGTTCACTCAACATTAAGGGGAGGGAGAGCCGCAGATTCAGGCAGGTGAATTGTGACATTGAGAGAAGTGTTCTAACACAATGTGACCGGGGTTGTATTTGCTCAGGGGGGTAACGGAGGGCATTTCCATGGTCACAAATAACGCAGTATTTCAAATAAACACAGCATGGGCAAGGAAAACCACTTCTGAAGATTAAACACGGTCACAAAGCGTTCTTACAAACGGTTTCGAGCTCCACTTCAGGTAGAATCATTTATATCATACTGTCTATCATACTGTCATGAGAACAAATTCATTCCTCCGATGTCAATAAAGACGTCAAAGCGCATTGCATGTAACTAATCACACAGAGATCAAATTGAAATTAAATTAAAGTGGTCAGCTGTCACGGTTTACCCTTCGGTTTACCACACACCATAGCATGTTATCGGCCAAACTTAGCAGTTTTTCTCGACCAAAACTATCTAACACAATTGCTCAGTAGCGGTACAGTTATTTTTGCAAAGAATTGATGACGATTGACGATTTCTTTCGATTTCCAGCACGATTTACCATGGTAAATCGCTTAAGTAAACAATAATTGGTTAATAATTCTTTATTAACCATGGTTTACCATGGTAAACCATTGGAAAAATGTATTCTTTGCCGTTGTAAGCAAAATCAAAAGTGGTTAACACTGCTCTGTGTCAGTCTCTGTGTCAGTATGTGTCAGTCTCTGTGTGTCAGTCTCTGTGTCAGGGCTCTGTGTCAGTCTAGCATGATTTCTTGTGTGAAATGTTCATGACCCGCTTCTGTCGTGAGAAAAAATCGAAGTTGTTATGGTAAACTGCGAAGGGTTTACCATAACTACGGTGGCCCATATCTGCCACGGCAAAACTTACTTTTCCACGGCAAAACCTTATTTCTCACGGCAAAACTTTCTTTTCCACGGCAAAACTTTATTTCTCACGGCAAAACTTTCTTTTCCACGGCAAAACTTTATTTCTCACGGCAAAACTTTCTTTTCCACGGCAAAACTTACTTTTCCACGGCAAATCTTCATTTCTCACGGCAAAACTTACTTTTCCACGGCAAAACTTTATTTCTCACGGCAAAACTTTCTTTACCACGGCAAAACTTTCTTTCCTACGCCAAAATTTACTTTCTTACGGCAAAAGTTTCAAAACGTACTGCCTAGTCACGGCAAAATTTTGCACGGCCAAAGAAACTGGGACAGGATTTAAGAAGAATCAAGATGGCGACAGCTTATGATCACAACGTAGACGAAGGCGAAGATGACACAGAGGAGGTGCTTATAAAATACTACTTTTATCGCGGGTATCAATACAAAGATATCTTAGATTTTCTAGCGACCTGTCACAACATTGAAATTAGTGAAAGAACGTTGCACAGACGACTGAGGATGTATGGATTATCGAGGAAAAATCCCCAATATGATGTTAATGCCATAATTGAAGAAGTTCGATGTATGTTAGATGGCCCTGATTGTATTTCGGGCTATAGGCATGTGTGGCATAGCCTTCAGTTAAAGGGACATCAAGTTCCACGACAAGTGGTTGAGACTTTACTTCGAGAAATGGATCCTGTTGGGTGCCAACAGAGAAAAGAGCACAAACTAAAAAGACGTGAGTATCATAACCCTGGACCAAATGCTGTGTGGCATGCGGACGGGTATGACAAACTAAAACCCTACGGTTTTCCCATTCACGGGTGCATAGACGGCTGGAGCAGGAAGCTTTTATGGCTGGTAGTTACTAGGTCAAACAACTCCCCTGACAACATTGGATCTTACTTCCTTGATACCGTCAAGACATGCAGTGGATGTCCACGTGAGCTAGTCACTGATTTGGGTACAGAGAATAAGATCATGGTTTCTGCGCAAGCCTTTTTTCGTGACGATGAAAACGCTCACACATATGTTGCATCGCCACGAAACCAAAGGATTGAGGGTTATTGGTCACAATACCGACGAAACAGGTCAACTTGGTGGATAAATTTATTTAAAGATCTTGTTGAAAGAGGTTATCTCAACACAAGTGATACTCTGCAGAAGGACTGTCTGTGGTTCTGCTTTGCAGAAATACTGCAGGAAGATTTGGACTCTGTTAAAGAACATTGGAACACGCATCGAATAAGGAAATCTAGACATGACACTGTATCAGGTGTTCCAGATGTGCTGTATTATCTGCCGGAAGGAAGAGGTGGGGAGTCAGGTTTGCTACTCTCGGTACCTGATAACAAGATTAATTATGTTGAAAATCACTTAATCGAAAAGGAAGAAGGTTATGAGCATTTTGGGTATTTTCAGTATGTGATGGATTCTCTTGCCTTAGCAAAGCCTACCCACTGGAGAGAAGCCTTGCAACTGTACCATAGACTTGTGTCTGTATCAGGCTCAGGTTCTTGATCCCGCCCATGTGACTCGTGACACAGTCCGTCGGTCATTGCTGATCACTGACATTGGTGCATTCAAGGCCTTGTTACCAATAACTGTGTAATTATCATTACACTTCCATTTTCAATGGACATTGTAAACCATTAGCAAACTTTAGTGTGTTGTTCAGTTTTGTTACCGCGTGATGCGCAAATTAGGCCAACTTTGATTAACTGTATACTTTCATGAGAACAACTAATCACAATTTGAGGAGACAGCGTAGCTCCCAGACCGATGGCTTAAAAGTACAGTGAACATGTGCTTTTCAGTTGGTTTCCTAGAAGATACCCTAGATGATAGATATATCCTGACACTTGTGCGTGATGCTATAATATTATTTATAAGTGGAACTGAGACCTGTCCTACACCTCGAGGCCACCTCTTCTGAAAGGTGGTTTGTGTAACAACTGGTAAAATTGCTGTAACCGCTGATGTTGGTTATCCACCTTTATTCTAGAAATAGAACCTTACAACTCTTTTTCTCGAAGGAATACTCTCTGAAGATTTTCACCTGAAGAAATGGCCATGATAAAGAACACGAACAATATTATTGCCTTTACTTTTAGTTTGAAATTATTATAACTGGAAAAATCCTCTTAACCCGTGCAGTTTGACACATATAAGACAAAGCAGCAGTGTTGCTGACTCCTGTAGACAGACCTTTTGCAGCTGGTGGATCACATGACCTATCTCTGCATATGTGGCGCGATATAGGGACAGGGTTTTCCTGTAGGGCTGCTCGTTTTTGGAGGTAGATTTGTACCGGTGGTTTCAATAAGAGAAAAAGATGAAGGTTTGTGGAAAAAAAGATATTGGAGGGCAAGATTTGCTGCCCAGCAACCTTTCCAAACAAAATCTCTACAACTTTCAGTCATTTCACCTGTTATGACAATTTCCCTCTTATATATCTGGTGTTAGCTAAGCTGTATCTCATAAGGATAGCATAGAGTGACACGTGACCCTTACCATGCTGCAGAAGGCCTATGGGGCTCAGAAATAATTAATTAGACAAATATAACAACATTTTGGGAGGAAAAGGAACTCAACTATCAGAACACAACGGTAAAACTATTACATCAACAGGCAATTGCCCTCTTATGACAATATGGTCTTAAGAGTTAAGGTTTAGCAAATGCTTGGCCTTTACAATAGGCAAGGATAAAAAGCTCTTTGAACTCACCAAAGGAGCTCATGTGCACTACAGGAAAGGTAATTTCCTTGCCACATGCCCCAACAACAGGAAAACAAACTTTGTGTTTTGGGTTGTGCTTAACGCAATCATGGTTAAAATGAACAGTAACATTAAACTTTTGGTTATCTATTGGCTTGTGTCGTTGTCCGGTTAACCAACCCATAACACCTGCCACTGTTAAATCTGGATTTTCAAATGTTTCTGTTTCTACTTCAATTCCGCAGTCAAGGTTGTCATCTTTATAGTTCCATGCCACTGCTGCTGTGTGGCCCCCCATATTGGTATCTTCAAACAAATTTAAGCAATCCTGGAAATGATCCATCATGTTTTCTTCAATTTGTCTCCTTGAGGAGCGTGCCGGTGAATACTGTGGGTCCATCAGGGTGAACAAGTAGTTGGCATCTGGTGCTAGCTGCTCTTTGAAGTTTCCATTAACAAATAATGGCTGGCATACTAATGGGTTGCTCTTCACCAACTCTGCCAGTCCATAGATAGACATTCCTGTAAAGAATTCTTTCATGTACAAAATCCGACGATTAACTAGGCTCACTTTTAGAGATCGTATGATTTCATCCACATGTTCCTCGTCAATTATTCCAGTGTAACCATGCTCCGAGATTGTGTCAGTGTAGTTCTTGCAATCTTCTCGTACATCATTCAGAAGCTTTTGCTCTTTTGTTGTCAGATCTGCTTCTTGAATGTTGACCATATCAACACTGTTCAACATTGATTCATATGCACACTGCTCAAGAAAGCAGGGTGGAGGCCCTCCTTGGGCCAAAGAAACTGCCACAATCTCACCACAGGTGCGATAGTTTCCATTTTGAACATGGTATGTAGAGTATGTGGGACTTCCATCTGGGAACATCTCCCTTCCCATGTCAGAAATAACTTGGGCTAGGAATTCTTGTGACATGGCGCCTGTGTCAATCCCGGCCTCGCCACTGTAATGTACTCTTAGAACACTGGTGGGCAGAGTTTTTTGGGCCTGCCTTTGCCATAATGCAATTGTCCTTGTGAAGGGTGCAACACGGCGTGTAACAAGGAAAAAATCTTGTGTTTGGTCTACTCTGTCTGCCAGTAACTCAACAATCTGGCTTGGTTTGGTGAAAACATTGGTAGAGTGGTCAGGGATATCGTCAAAACACTCACTATTGTTTTCCCAATCTTGATGAAGTACTTTTGCTAACTTGGCATCTTCTAATACCTGCTCATGTGATGGTTGAAAGCTTGGACTTGGGTCATCTAATTGTTCCCCACTTGGAGAATCACAGCGTAAGGGTGTAGTGTCTTTTTTGTCATGAGAGATATCTGATGATGGAAATGGTAAGGAACTGCCAGATACAGTACTCGGCTTGGAATCACTCAGTTCGGATTCTGTGCTATCAGTACCTTCTGACATCTCAAAGTCAGCAGTTGTGCATAGGTACATGGTTACTCTCTTATAGTCTCTACCAAGTTCAGTCTTATATTTTTCAAGTTCGAATTCTTGTTCTTGACCTGGTAAGCAAAGGGCATGGCTACCATCTTCATATAACAAGACATAGTCTTCCTCGCCATCAAACTTTCTGTCAAATGCAACCCACTTTTCAATTCCTTGGCTCAATATTCTGGCATAATGTGCTGATTTGGGGACTTGAATAGGCAGCCTTTTGCCCCAAACTGGTTTTAGATCATTTCCAGCAATTTTCATGAGGCCTATACTTATGGTTACATTTTCATCAGAACTGCGTTTCGCTTTCTTTCTTGGACGAAATTGTGAACCTGATTGCTGTTGTTTCTTTTTAACGGACAGGTAATCCTCGAATGACTTTGCACTCATTGCAGTGCTTGACTTTGGTTGATTTGGAACCGGCCTCCCAAAGGAAAGTTTAGGACCCTGACTAGGGCCTGCTTCATGAGCAACCAAACCACACTGAACTGGTGAGCCACATTTCCAGCAGAATTTTGCACTGCTTCTTTGTTTTGCAGAACAAGACGTACAAAACCTAATGAACAGAAAACAAGTATTCTGCATATGAGTTTCTGCGGAGTGTTTCCCTTCAATATAGCTTTGATTAAATTTTACTTCACATACAGAAACTATGCTGCCAAAAGCAACTTTCACTCAAGACTAAAACTTCAACTTGTATATTTCCAAAATGGAATTACTAAAATAGAAATGGGAAGTGAAAGAGAAAAAAGCATTTGTAAATAAAATAATGGGACCCAAAAGAATAATAATTTAAGAAAGTGCAATGCAAAATAAAAATAATTTATTATGAAAATGTAGGCAGAAAGGTACTAGTTCCTGTCTAAAATTAGGAATCTGTAAATCCACATGCACAGTGAGAATGAAACTCAACCACCGTTTTGATCATGTGCCTTCCTTCTCCTGAACCACTGATTTGAATTTTGTGTGCTTCTTTGGGAAAAATAAAATGAGTACTGTGGAACCCGATATAACGAAATGCCAAGGGACTGGCAAAATATGTTCGTTATAACGGGGGTTCTTTTCCATACATTTTACTATTACTGGGCTAAAAAATATCGTTACATCGGGGTCTTCGTTATATAGGGGTGTGTGGTGTCAAGGTTCCACTGTTCCTTTGGGATAAATACATTCATCATCTTATTTTTATTAACTCTATGTTTACTTCTGACCTGCAAATGCTAGGGTCATAGTCGATGTTCTTTCTTTGCAAAAAGGCCCAAATAATCAAAAAATGATAGCAAGAACAAGCAAAGTCCAACAAAGAGCATAACTAGCACATATCATAACCATTACCCTAGAACAAGAGCCATTTTAACAAGCAACAATGAATATCCTTTGAGTTCGAAAATAAGCTAAGGCTTATTTATACAATCTGCAATAATAAGCTTACATGTAGGCAATTACCACTACATAGTCCGATTTAACAACAACACGAGCAGCTTTGTACCGATGCACCGTTATGAAAACAATAAGCTTAAGAACTTTAAGCTTTATATTATAAGCTTAATACATCAAACTCAATGATACAATTGGAAAGAAATCTATGCCGGATTGATTGACTCAGTGTTTCCCAACAAAGCTGACAAATCGCAACGCTAGCGCTAGCGCTCGAAACGTCAGCTTTAGAATCTCTTTACGGTGGCCAACTGAATTCACATGCATTATCAACTCAGTCGATAATACCAATTTTCGCCCAAATGAGTATTAAACCAGTGCTTCAGCACAACAAACACTTCACGACAAATCTCAATTTTACCTGGGAGTAAAACAGTTGCCATGGAAACGATATAAACGGGAAAGGTTTGGCAACTGTTTAAGCGAATAAAAGCACAGGCAGCCCAAGCTAAGGTTGAGAGCTGTGCATGAATTAGACTGTTTTTTCCACGTTATGCATAATAATGAGATCGGCAACATTTAAGAGTTTGTATGGAAATGATACAAAACGTCTCAAATTGCCACAAATCAGAAAGAAGTCGAAATAAAAAAGATTTGTCTTATTTCATTGTTTTATTGGTCATTATTGGAGGGCTTCCTGGGCTGGTTTGAAGCTTTTTGGGCAAGAAATTGAGGTTTATATTTTTCATCAGTTACTGAACGTTTAGAATTAATTAAAGGCAGGAAACAGTTTCACACTGCACCTCACTTGAGGTTCGATAAATTCCATCACAATAAACGAATCGCCCTAAAACTTCAAAGGTGTATTCTTGGGTCTTGCGCATACCTCTGTTCTTTCTTATGGGTTCCAGATCCTATTTTAAGCCGTCAAAAATGCCTCTTAAATACGAAACTCGCCTTTCCTGGTATGCGTTTTCATTTGAAGTGCACACATGAATCATTGCGAACCGCGTTTCGACGACAAAATGTCCCTCAGCCGGGGAGAGGCTGAGTGAGATTGTTCACAAGCAGAAGGCGACACTGCGGAGTCCAGAGAGGTCGGTTTGAGGGCCTGATAGAAAACTATCGGCACGCCCGTGAAAAGTAGTCGCCTCACTTGACGCCACGAGAACGCTTTAATGTCTTTGTGCGACAATTTATTAGCATAGTGATTTGTTCCGTCACATTTACCTGTTTACCGCAAAAAAAAATGTTGTCCAAATTTAGAAGCAGAGACGAGGAGCAGTTTCCACCTAGAAAAAAAATTGCACCGGTTTTCAAAGGAATGGAAATTGTGGTGGGTATTTTCCACGGTCACAGCAATATTTTTTTTAGGGCAGACAACCCTATATATGGGAATTGAATAATGAGGTTGATTTGTGGGCAGTGAGCAGGATCACTTGCGCCAAATACTCGGCATAAAATCATCGAATGGATTGATTAAAGTGCAGCAAAAGATAGTTCTTCGTTCGTCCCTAAAACAAAATTATGGTTTTCCAAGTCAAGTGAGGCGAGTGAATTTCACGGCCGTTCTAATATTTCTCTATTTCTGTAAACCGACCTCTCTGGACTCCGCAGTGTCGTGTTTGCTAATGTCCCCGGCTGAGGGATATTTTGTCGTCGAAACGCGGCTCGCAATGATTCATGTGTGCACTTCAAATGAAAACGCATACCAGGAAAGGCGAGTTTCGTATTTAAGAGGCATTTTCGACGGCTTAAAATAGGATCTGGAACCCATGAGAAAGAACAGAGGTATGCGCAAGACCCAAGAATACACCTTTGAAGTTGTAGGGCGATTTGTTTATTGTGATGGAATTTATCGAACCTCAAGTGAGGTGCAGTGTGAAACTGTTTCCTGCCTTTAATTAATTCTAAACGTTCAGTAACTGATGAAAAATATAAACCTCAATTTCTCGCCCAAAAAGCTTCAAACCAGCCCAGGAAGCCCTCCAATAATGACCAATAAAACAATGAAATAAGACAAATCTTTTTTATTTCGACTTCTTTCTGATTTGTGGCAATTTGAGACGTTTTGTATCATTTCCATACAAACTCTTAAATGTTGCCGATGTCATTATTATGCATAGCGTGGAAAACACAGTCTAATTTATGCGCAGCTCTCAACCTTAGCTTGGGCTGCCTGTGATAAAAGCAATAAGCTTCTAGCTAACTTTCAAATGAAATACCTACACGAACTCTTCCTCGCCGTCCGCCATTTTGCTGGACTCGAAGTACGAAGTTCCCGGATCTAAAATGGCGGGAAAGTACAGACAGAACGAGACTGGAACCGACGTTTGCCGTGAAAAAGAAAGTTCTGCCGTAGAAAAGAAAGTTTCGCTGTCGAAAAGAAAGTTATGCCGTGGAAAAGTAAGTTTTGCCGTGGAAAAGTAAGTTTTGCCGTGAGAAAGAAGGTTTTGCCGTGAGAAAGTAAGTTTTGCCGTGGAAAAGAAAGTTTTGCCGTAAGAAAGAAAGTTTTGCCGTGAGAAAGTAAGTTTTGCCTTGGAAAAGAAAGTTTTGCCGTGAGAAATAAAGTTTTGCCGTGGAAAAGTAAGTTTTGCCGTGAGAAATAAAGTTTGGCCGTGGAAAAGAAAGTTTTGCCGTGGAAAAGTAAGTTTTGCCGTGGCAGATATGGGCCACCGTACATAACAACGGGACGGATAAAACAAATATTAGACTTTTCATTTATATGCCTTACCTTTACTTCTGTAATAGATTTTGGCAGTAAACACTGGCCTGAAATTGCATTTTAGGTGTTACTGTCAAGTACAACAGCCTAATTTCCCTCATAACATTTCAAGATAGGATGTAAGTTTAACGTCCTGCGTCAACCAAACGGGTTCATTGATTTTAGCGACCCCAGCAAGACTGCGGAAGGCTTACAAAAACTAACATTAACACTTTATTAGAGAAATTGTGTCTATTTTGCTCACTTCAAGTATTTTAAATGACCATGTACACCGATCAAGCTTGCAGTGGGTGGCCTTTTTCGCTAAATTCGCCACTCGTATGGTGCATTAACTTCCGTTATTATAAACACCGACCAAAGACAACTTCGGACACATTTGTTGGAACACTTTCCCTCTCCGCCCCCTCAATGTTGATAACAATGACTTGCTACTTGACCAAAATTGGTTCACTCAACATTGAGGGTAGGAAGAGCCGTAGATTCAGACAGGTGAATTGTGACATTGAGAGAAGTGTTCCAACACAATGTGACTGGGTTTGTAGATCTAAGGCCACCTTGTTATTTATTTCCAAGATTGTTTCCAACCACTATTCTCTTAGGGAACACACCTGTGCTGCAGGATTGGATATGTACTATGTAATGCATCAGTCAATTCCAGCCGTGCCCACCCCCCCCCCCCCGGCATTAGTGGGGCATTTTCCCTCATTGTCCGTCCCGGGGGCCGGGCATTAGTCTACCCCAGGGCATTTGACAGTCTTGTGATTTTCACGTCACAGTACTGTCACTTCCTTTCAGTGACAAGTTCATCGGGCAAGGACAATAAATTTGTGATTAACTTTGTCTAAAAAGGACAAAATGAGACGGTAGATCCACAGAACTAATGATCACTGAAGCAATACACAGAAATAAGACCTATTTGAGACTTAGTTTGGCCTGATTTAGCTTTGATTAGAATGGAGATAAGGTCGAAAACTAAGAAATCAACTTATTTTTTTACCTGTACTGCGGGGCATTTGAACAGCTTGTTTGTCCCCGCCAAAGGGCATTTGCCAGTTTGTTTTCAAAAAATCCTAATGCCCGGGGGTTGGCTGGGGGGGGGGGGGTGGACACTGCTGGAATTGACTGATGCATAATGCAATATTGCCATAAACGTAGGCTGGGAAATCCATCCCCCTCCAGTACTAGCTCCCAGTGAGGGGCTTTTCAGGGACAACGCAACAAATAATGCAAGTGAACAGAACAGAGATAAGAACCACAACTGACAGAAGACAGACCCATCGGCTATTAACAAACGTTGGTAAGGAGTTGAACTCGCACTCCTGAGGACAATTCCAGGGGCGTAGCCAGGTTTTCTCACTGGGGGGTCTCATATGAAGAGTCACTATTAAACTTGTGTTATATGTGGCTGTGCAATAAGCACTGTGCCAATTTGAAGGCCTATTATTTTGTACAGCGGTAAAAGCACTGAACTTACAAATCCACAAAGCGTGACTTTTTTATTACTCCCT
This sequence comes from Siderastrea radians, assembly GCA_964017195.1. Taxonomy (NCBI): domain Eukaryota; kingdom Metazoa; phylum Cnidaria; class Anthozoa; order Scleractinia; family Rhizangiidae; genus Siderastrea; species Siderastrea radians. The sequence continues at coordinate 38,939,904 of OZ024890.1, forward strand.
CCCTCATGGACCGTAGGACCCCCTTGGCTACACTCCTGAACTCCAGCTTTCGGTCAGTGTGTGGGACTTGAACCCAGAACCTCTGGATATAAATTTCAAGGCCGGCACCCTAACCACTGGGCAGACAGTACTTCCCAACCCATCTCTACTAGACAATTCTTACCAGCTATGGGGGGAGACTCTTAACTACAGATCTGGCATTGTTGCTAAGCGATTTTTGTGGATGGTATTTTGTCATACACTGTTTTGCAGCATTTTGTGCCACTAGATTGGTGAAATGTATGATGATGAACATCTGAATTTTAAAATTGACATTGCACATCTCTAGCTAATGCCAGTCCCAACCACGCTTTAAAAAGAAAAATCCTTAAAACTCGGAGGAAAGGAGGTAGAGTTCCGATTTTTTTTGCAAATCGGACATATCTCAGCCTTCTTTATAATCTGATGTAAGCAATTACTGTTGTTACAAAGAATAGAAAAACTACAGTACAAAATGTATAAATACATGTACTTATGATGTCATAGCTTCTATAATGATGTGAATTTCAAGAAATTGATATGTCACGTTTTGCATCTTGATGAACGTTAAATGCTGGCACTGTTTTTCATAACCAAAACTGTATGTCATTTGAGTTTTGGGCTTTTTTTCTGTTCAGGTCACATGACCTTCCAACTATGGTTGTGACTCAAAAATTGTGAACAACTTTCCCATAGAACAAACATGGCAAAGCAGCTTATCTGTGGAAGTGAGGGTTTCCAAGATATGACAATTAGAAACTTCCCATGGCAACGATAAGGTAGTTAAGAGTCTCCCCCTTACCCATCTCAGGCTACTTTCACACGGAACCAGTCCGTATATTGATCCAGTCCAAGAAGGCATTGGACCAGGTTTGTTTACAAGGAACCGTTGCAGGCTAATCTAACCTAACCCTATAATCTGGAGCAAAGGAACTTGACAAAACGATTTAAAAATCAAACCAAAAACAATTGTAAACCACAACATATACACTAGATAAATCCAGCCACCCTGTGAATCCATGCAATCAGAGTTTTCTCTTGTTCACCATTGTTGCAATTTTAGGGGAAGTTTAGATGATATCAATACAAATTCTTGTACTGCTAGGAGCTAATCCCACTCCCTTCTGTGGCTCAGTTAACATGATCTCATGTCAGTTCATGTTGCACTGATACAAGTTCACTTTGACAGCTGAACCTGATGAGGATTCTTACAGCAAAGGCTTGTACCAGCATCATGTAAACGCAATGACTGTTATTATCATTTATTATCATTATCATTATTATCATTTAACTCACACTGCTGAAACAATGTATAACATTATTATTTCATACCATAATGAAAGTCATACCAGTATGACGAGTATTTTTTAAACGCTCCCTTTACTTCCCATGAAACAATACTAATGACACCAAGCAGTTTAAGCCAGCCATTGTATGAATCAGATAATTATGTGCACAGATGTGGTTACTTACTCCACAGTTGATCATTTGCAGGTTGGCTCATTTGCTGCCAGAAGACATTTGCTTTATTGCGATAGACTTCCCAGGACATGGTAAATCTTCCCACAGGTGGCCTGGAATGCCATATGTACACTTTGAATACATTGCAGATGTAAAGAAAGTCATTTCTCAGCTTGGATGGGAAAGATTTTCATTCATAGCTCATTCTATGGGAGCTAATGTGGCAGCACTATATGCTGGCACTTTTCCTTGTGAAGTTGAGGATCTAATATTGTTTGATTTTGGTGGACCTCCTATACGGCCTACAGAAAAGACAGCTCATCTGTTAGCTCGATATGCAACAGCAATGTCAAATGCAAAGACAGCAAATCCACGTGTTTATCAGAATTTAGAATCAGCAGCAAAGAGGAGGCAAGTACCTTACCTTGGTTCATCGTTGAGTAAGGAAGGTGCAATGTTGTTGACAGAGAGAGGAACTAGAATTACCAAGAAAGGACTTATTTTTTCACATGATCCAATTCTTAAAGATCTAATTACTTGTCAACCATTCCATGTACCTCAGCATTCACTTTTGTCAGTTCTTTCCAAGATACAATGTGCAGTGTTGGCATTAGAAGGCACAGATACTGTGCACAACCCTGGTGAGAAAGAACCTCTTATAGAGAGGTTGAAGGTCATTTATCAAAGTGCAAAGTTCAAATTTTGCAAAAGGATCAAAGGTGGTCATCACTTCCACCTAGAACAGCCTGAACAAGTTGCACAGGAGATTAAAAAATTCTTAGCAACTTCCCAATCACAGGAATGTGTCAAACACAGCAAGTTGTAGTACAGTAGGCATACATAGACACTCCGCTTTCACCCTGTAGGAATTCTACCATTTCGTATGTGTAAATCAGTTGCATTCCTTTGTTGTTTTCATACTACTGAATTGTTATCCTACCAAAAAGAGTACTCAGGTAGTTGATTATAAAAGCCAAACAATTAAAGTTAACTTGTGTTATTTTCTTCAACGAAGCTAGTAAACCCGGTCACAGTACTTATTAGCCTGTATACAGCTGCCCACTGTCCTCAAGGGTGGCTGTACACAGGCTAAGTATTTGTGGAAGTTTTTTTATCTTTAAATGGAATAATTTTTGTAATTCTCTTCTCTGGTAAGGGTTTCTTCTCTTGTGTGTGCATATGCCTTAGTGCAGATTTCCACTACCATAATTTTAACATGTGTAGCGACATAAATTTAGACCCTGGAATGAATCTGTTTCTACATGCATTTATTAAAGACTATCGAGATTTTGGCCCGAGGGGTACTCAGAAAAATTTTGGTGGGTTTGTGTTGCTGGGACTCTGAAACCCTTACCTTTTACCAGACCACTTTCAGGTCCATTTTGCATTCCTATTTTGGACTAAATTTTACACTCCAGTATCAGTTTCCTGGTAACAGCCTAATTTCGATATAGTAAAATTCAGTCTTAAACAATAGGCTTCATTTCGAGGCTAAGGGGAATATACCCATATAAATCCTTACATTAGTCCCCTGAGCCTTGTAGTGGTGTCCATTGTTTTAAGCTGAATTTTAATATATCAAAATTGGGCTATTGATACCCTATTCTTAAGACCAAAACTCCCTGTTTTCCATACCCTATCCCAGACCAAACTGTTCGAAAACCTTACCTTTCACGGTGGCACATACCTATATAGGTTATATGTGGAAGTACCCCCCCCCCCCCCGGGGATTACGGTAACCTGCGACTAGGCTCTGTTTTTGCTTCGCTCAGTGAAACATTCAGGAGGGAAAGGTGAATGAAAACCCACATCAGAGAATATGAGAGCGATGCTAAAATTCAGGCTGATCACAGGTTAAGATTATGGATGAGCCTCTTATGTAAATGAAAAATGTTGAGTGTTGTGCTTTTTACATTTGTGCAAGCCTCTTTAAAATTGTTTCTAGTTTTAGTAACTTAGTCACAAGCAAGGAAAAAACCAGCGAACCGGATTTAAACATTATGTCATGAAGTATGCCTTCAGGTGTGTGAGTGTGGAGGGTCGATTTTGCCAGACTCCGACGATCTGGTCCTCTTCGTCAAGCATTCTATTTTGATTTCACTGCTCCGTTTGCTGTTTGTATTCGCGGTTTTGGCGCAACAGTAAATATTTTAAATAAATGTAAAGAAGATCCTCGCAGTTATTAACGCAACTTATGCAGTTGCAAAAAAGAAAGGGTGAAAAAATCAGGCTTGCCGGGATTCGAACCCTGACCTCTGCGATACCGGTGCAGCGCTCTAACCAATTGAGCTAACAAGCCAACTGGGAGCTGATCATTAAATTGGTTCGTAATATACCCGGGAAAGATGATGATATTATGAATATATGAAATTCATATATTTGAACTGCTTTCTTTTTGCAACTGCATAAGTTGCGTTAATAACTGCGAGGATCCTCTTTACATTTATTTCTTCATTCCGCAGTTCAAATATATTGAATTGAGTTGCAGTCTCTGATTGGTACACTTCAATTTGCTTGCAAGGCAGTCGTCCCCGGGCGCACTTTTCTACAACGCATGATTAAACCTTACCCGGGGGGTACCAAGCCGCTTCCTCCATATCAGGCTAAACCAAGAGTTTTTTAAGGACCTTACCATGTGGAAAGCTTTTCTTGTGGGGTGGAATGGGCGTTCTTTCTTCTTAGACACTGCCATTACCCCTTCCCCGGGCTTGGAATTGTACACTGATGCCGCAGGGTCGGTTGGCTTTGGGGGTTATTTTAACGGGCAGGTGGCCCCCTCATATGCAACTCAGCAAAGCCCGGGGTATAAGCGTTGAGTGGCAGGAACTTTTCCCGATTGTGGTAGCGTGTGCTATCTGGTTCCCCCCTTTTTTCGGGAAGCGTATCCAATTTTGGTGCGATAACGAATCAGTCGTCGCTATCATCAATTCAGGCCATTCGAAGTCCCCCCGTATCATGGACCTAGTTAGGTTTCTTGTCCTCATATCCATGAAGCACAATTTCTTTGTTAGGGCTCGGCATGTCCCTGGGGATTGCTGATGCCCTCTCACGCTTTTGGGACGCACGTTTTCGAGCGGCGACTCCCACGGCCGACAGAATCCCTTGCACCATCCCGCCTTCGCTTATGACCCTCAAGGGATGAAGTTCAAACCTAAGCAACCTGGGGCTTGGCATGGTCTACCAACCGTACGTACGAGTCTGTGGAAAAACGATTAGTTTTGTCTGATGAACAGGCTTATGTCTAATGATGGGGATATCCTCCCCGCCTCGGAAGGTACCCTTATCTATTTTGCCTCCTATTTAGCTAGGACGATTAAGCACAGCACCATCAAATTGTATTTAGCCGCCGTTCGCAAATTGCACATTTCATGTGGGCATGGAGACCCTCTCGTGGGCAAATTATTGCTGAGAAAGGTCCTTAGGGTATCCTCCGTCAACCCGTCACCCCGGGAGTACTACTAGACATTCAACCCGTACTCAGCTCCTGGCTGGGGGAACGTGATTACTGTATGGTTTGGGCTGCCTTTACTTTAGCCTTTTTTGCCTTTCTTCGCTGTGGCGAGTTTACCTATCAAGGAACCTCTAAGTTTCGCCCTCAGTTCGACCTGTCTGCCGATGGTGTGTCATTTTATCCTAGTCTGGTATGCCCGCAGCAGATGTCTGTTTTCTTAAAGGCTTCTAAAACCGACTATTTTCGCACAAGACACTCGCTCGTAATCGCGTGTTCTCCTTCACCTATTTGCGCAGTGTCAGCTATGCGTGACTATATTTTCTAGCCGCCCGCCCGCAGGGACCCTTTTTTCTTTCCAGTCAGGTTGTTTTCTTACTAGGTCGGTGGTGGTTAACCTGCTTAGGGACGCGGCCCGTCACGCCAGTGTCACAGGGGATTTGGACCCCCCGGTCCAAATCCGCTAGCGGATATGGACCCCCTGTCACGGATTTGGACCCCCCTGAAAACAAGCGTTCTATTGAGTAAAATTGGTAAAATTGTTTTTTGGAGCTGTTAAAGAGGCAAATAAAAATATTGAAGCAGTTTTTCTTTTCAAATAATCTTTAATACTTAGGGTAAAAGAGAACCTACAACGCTAGCTTGTATCGATAAATTTTAAAAACTAAACTTTCTTGAAGATATCTTACAATATTTTCTACCATAACTGACTTAAGGCGAATTTATAAAGCCGTGCAAAGAAAAACAATAGTATCTGACATCAGCTTGCCGCGGTAATTAGAGGGACGGAGTAGCAAGCGTACTTTAAAAATTAGCTTTTCTTCTCACCTTTTTCTCACCTCAAATTAATTTTTTTGGAATAAATATTAACAACGGGAGTAAAAGAAAAAAAAATAAGATTTTAAAATCGCACCGTCTGTAAGAAATACCGCAGCGCGTGTTTCAGACACTTTTAGAAGTTTTGTGGCTTTGTTGCAGCAAAGTCTTGATGTTTTTCTTGGTGTCCTCATGACTTATACAAATTCAAAACATCATGATTGGAAAAGGTTCTGAAAAAAACATCCTGTGAAGTTGTGTAATCATAGTTAGTAGAGTAGTCTACTAACTATGGTGTAATCAAGCAAACTTTTTTTGCAGGGCGCACAATGCGATTCTCAACCAAGAGGTGTTACTTTAAAACCTCTTTTGTTAAACTGCCCGTTCAAACTAGAGGTGTTACTTTAAAACCTCCTTCGTTAAACCGCCCATTCAAACTATGTTAAATTCAGTATCCTGGAAAAAAAATAACAACGCGTATGAAAGAAAACAAGATTTTAAAATCGTATCTTCTGTAAGAAATACCGCAACGCGTGCTTTAACTGCAACGTTTAGAGGTCTGGCTGTGTGCCTAAAACGAACGATCAATTTACTTGATCTAAAGTCTGACTCTACCTCTATTATGAATAGGTTTGCAGTATTTTGAAACCCAAACGAAACGTTTCTTTGCCAAGATTGAAAAGTGAAATTATTTCGGTACTTTATATGCGAATAACAGCGTCGGTTTTTATAACTACATAGGGGGTCCAAATCCGCTAGCGGATTGGGTCCCCCGGGGGGCCATATTCGCTAGCGGATTTGGACCGGGGGGGTCCAAATTTGGGGGGTCCAAATCTGCTAGGATACCGGTCTGCCGTATCAGTCTCTCAAAGGGCATAGTTTTCGCATTGGTGCCGCTTCTACCGCTGCTGCTGCAGGCTTACCAGACTGGTTAATTAAGGTTTTAGGAAGGTGGTCTTCGGACTCTTATCAGCTTTATATTAGAACACCAAAAAATGTCTTGCTGTCTGCTGCGCCGCGGATGGCCAGTATTTCATTTCCTTGAATTTTTAGGCTTGGCTTGCTTGCTTGGGGGGATACCTGCTTCGCATGTATCAAGCTTTGTTTTCGATCGGTTAGTTGCGTTATTTACGTTCTTTATCTGCCTATCCTTGTCCGATCCAGCATGTGCCGGCGGTGTCGGCTCGTAGTGCTGGGGAGATAAGTAGGCTTGAGAAAGTCATAACTCTAGCACGATGCTGGCCGGAGGTCAGCTCGTAGTGCCGTATGAGTTAGGCTTATAGACCGTCTTAGCTTTTGACCTGTCTACTTGTCCGATCCAGCGCAGTTTTGGCGCTGGGGAGATAAGTAGCCGTGTGGTCACGCAATGGAAGTCGTCTGTCACACCGATCGCAGAGAGGTGTTCCCATTTTCATTCTGGATGTTTCAGAAAAATTCCTTTGCTGTAACACCCTGAATGGTAATGAGAGCGAGCTGTTCAAAACAACATTGCTTATAAACATTAACAGTCAAAATAAATTTGGAAACTTGTAGCAAATTATATCAACAAAACTAAACTGTTTTACATCGGTCCCACCAACTGACCAAAAGTTAAAAAAGATATTGAATGATTTTTTGTGGGCTTTTAACCACGTTAAAATGGCCGTAAATATTTTAACTGTAGACACAATTTTTGGGCTACTCCATTAAATAATTTCGGGCTGACATATAGGTGGTATCTTCAACTTTTTAGTTTTAATTCAAGTTTTCTTATAGTTTTATTTTTCAAGCAAAGGTTTATAAAATGTTCAAACATTTTATGGCCGTGGTTTCCTCTACATTTGATTTTGTCAAATGAAGCCAACAAAATGCATGATCCTTTTGTAGGCTACATTGAGAAAGTAAGGTTTCAAAAGGAAATGGAGGGATGCGCTAGCTAAACCACTGTGAATAGTTTACAAAATGGCAAAAGTTCTCACTAGTATTGTTCAAGATTTGCAGTTCATTTCTCATTGTTGACTTCCTTCCATGGATATTGAAAAGCATCTGTAGGTTTTCTGTCCTTCCTTCTCCATAATTTCTTTTTCTCCCTTGTTCGAACATTTTCACACCAAATGTTCACAGCATACTTTTCTCTCCAGCTAATGATAAACTGAAAAACAAATTTAAAGTGTATAGAATGAGGACGAAGATATAAAAAAATGGTGAAACTGAGCCTAATTCTTTTCGTTAAAGCTGCAGGTACTAAACCTTTCCTGAAAAAAGGCACACAATGCTAAAATGAAACATGTTTTCATGTCCACGGGTTTACTGCATATAAGACATCTATCAAAATATAGGTATCATAGTGGACCAAGCCACATAAAGTGATCAGTTATCAGTGATCAGTGATGAACATTGGTTGGATGAGGATAATTTGCATATCCAGGCCCCTCACAACACTGTAGAATAACGAGTTAGATTACCTGAGGATCCCAGAGCTCACTGGCCACTCCAAGATCTTTACAACATCTCATTAATGCGTTAGACTTGGCAGCTTCCATGGCTTTTCCATACACCATATTATTTGAGGAATAAAATGTGTGTTCACCAACGGTCTGTGCCACAAACCTCCCCAAACAAAACAAGGCATACTCTCTCACAATCAACTGGCTGTTATCTCTATCACTCTGCAAATCATAATTATACCAGTATATTCACTCGTTAGGTTAACATATCTAAAGAATGCAAAAGAACCATGACTAGTTATTCAACCATGATGAAGGTAAATTTGGATCCAAAAACATTTTGCTACTCTGACTGACATTAACTATTGAGTCAGTTTCGAGCACAAGATCACAGTAGACTTCCACATGATGTGCCTTCTGCTACTATCCCACCATGCCTTTGTTCTTTGTTTGTTGTAGTTCTTTTTTTTTTCATGGCAAAGTGTTATTAAACATTTCAACATATTCCAAAAAAAAAGAAAGTATTTGACCTGAAATTGAAGAGACTCTCCTCTTGGAACCAATGCCCAACCTCCTGGTCCAAATGCTTGATTAAGGATTCTTCTGTATTTTATCTCGGGAACATAAATTAACCCTAGGTGTTCACAGGAATATGAAAACACCCAAATTAAAACTACTCATAACTCACCAAGTAAAATTAAAGGCAAAGAGTGAAACATCCACTCATGACATCATAAGGGACTGGTCATTATTTAGAGGTGGGGGGGGGGGGGGGGTCAAAGATTTTATGCAGGAAAATGGGGGGCACATAAATTTATTAGGGTGCTTTTTTATACAAAGCGGGGGTAAGGAGGGAGGGTCAGCAAAAAATGCACCTCAAAATGGGGAGCATCAGGAGAATTTGAACATGGCCTTCCTCCATTTGCACCAGCCCTCCCCCCTCTAAATAATGACCCGTCCTTCACTGGAGCTGTACCATCTGGTTTAATCTCAACATCATTCTCATTGACTGATGACATTAGAACTTGAATTATCTCTTGACTGAAGGGCACGGTTGAAGCTCCAGAAAAGGCTTCTGATAACCTAGGAAAATGACAATAAATATTACACATTAAATTCTAGGATCTATTTAACCAGACCTAAAATAATTTTCTGCAACATGAAGTTTAGGTCTTTTTGCACACTATTTTATGGTTAGGTCTTCACAAGCTGTTTGGCTCACAACTGCCAGAACTCAACCCAGTTTCCAGATGGGGTGCTCATCCATCACAGAACTACGCTGCACTGTTTTGTTAGGTTTATCTAACAAATCAATTTGCTGAACACTACACCACTGCTGCACTCCATTCTGTTTCATACATGGACATTATACTTCAATACATGTATGTCTCAAGCCACCAAGTACAGTCTCAGTTCCTGTGAAACATACATCACTCATACAGGCATGGTAGTCAACTAGTTTTATAGCTTGTTGAACTTCTTCACTAAAAGTTGGTTGTTCAGTTTATCCCACTCTGTGCAATCTTGTTCCTGGGCAAGTAATGTTGTGCCATGTTATGTCTCCCCTCCCATGTTTATTTATATATCAGTACTGGTGAACCATTAGGTGAAACCAAACAAAATCATGGGGTGGAGGGAGGGATGTCCTGCATTGAACTAGCATCCCATCTAGGAAGGGTAGTAATACCAATAAATTGTGGGTCCAGTGGTGCTATAATATCTACTTTCCTACCTTGTCGGGCTGTTAAGTGATGCTTATGAGGAATTTTTTCCTAGATAGATGCTACCTAGGTTAGCTCTGACATCTTCAAAAATTACTGACATACCCTGCAACATGGACAACTGATGTGCTCTACTTCTTACAATAAATTCGTCAATTAAAAAACTGTGTGAAATGTTTGTTGTTGGGTAAGTCATTCCAAACTAGTGTAACACTGCATATTTTGAAAAACTTGAAACAATCTATAGATCCAGTTACCACTGGGAGATTGTCTGTTACAGAAACTCTGACCAAGGAGAAGGAGAAAACACTGCTAACCTAGCCACCCCATTCCTGCCCATTACAATACCCTGGAAATACCCAGGTGTTTATCCCAGGGGGATTCCCCAAGAAATCTGCAAAATGGATGACAAAGTGTTATTTGGTTTGGGTTGGTTGTGATTGATCAAAGGAATAAACTATCATTCAGTGTGCACTTTTAACAGTCACTAAAGTAGTACAGTAAGTAAGTAGTACAGAACAATGTATTAAAACCTTGAAAGGAATGATAATAAAGTTATGTGCCAATCAATTCAAAACTTCAACCCCCTCCCCCCCTTCCCATGGCATTTGGCTATTTTAGTATCATTGGGAGGTATTGACCTCAGACTCACTTTCAAACGACCGGAACATTCAGTAAAGGCGACTATATTGTCACGTAAAAGTGAAATTTATAAAGCCATACATTGTCAACAGTATAAATTCAAAATTCTGACAATCAAATTGACAATCAAATTTGACAATCAAATCCGATTGTCAAATCAATTGACAATCAAATCCGGCATATGAACACCAATTTTGGCCCAGGAGAAATTTGAACGCTTTAGAAGATCAAATGCCCCCGGGGGGCATTTGATTCTCTGTACGGAGCCTTACCTGTCAACTGAGTTATTTGCTGGTGTCGTTTCTACTCTTTCGTTCGATGTATTTATTCTATCCTCTCCATTTTGCTCGCTTGTTAAAAATCTCGTTGAAACTCTCGCAAGATAAGCACGAGTTAAGTACATTGAAAATGGCGCCCTTCGAAGTGCCGCCATTTTGAAACTTGGAGCGAAGAACTGGGCCCCAGTTGCAGAATTTGCACAAAACAAAAACAACCAAACATTGTGCAGTGGCTTATGGGTAAATACATCTCCCTCTTCAGGGTAAGTTGTGTTAAACGTTGGAGAATGCTGTGAAGTTTAGAGTACAGTAGGTGTCGCCGAGCCCTTGTTGTTGTGTTTTCCTGTATACACGTTACCCTAAGTCCTCGTTTTAAGGGTAAAATAGTTGCGTGTTGCACTTGTTTCAGAACCTTGCAGCACACCAATTATCGTCGGTTAGAAAGCTTTTTATAGATTCGTCATAAGATGATCACATGACGAACACTCTAGCGGTCTTTAGCCCAATGTACACTTGCTAACAAAAGTTAGAAGCTTAACTTTAGGGAATTATATCTTACACCACTAATTATTCAACCGTTGAAAGACCTGAAAATGTGCTATCAACGCCAGTGAGCGGCTAATATAATAAGTCTACCAAACCAATAGGAGAGAGCTATGGGGGTCACAAACCCATTTGCACGGACTTCTGACTTGCATGCATAATATATCACTTTTCAAATGACTTTGAATAGTCACAGTTTACATGTGTACATGTATCATGAATGGCTAATAGCATAAAAATTTTACTTGTCATGTTTTAAATTACTTTTTTGGAACACGAAGCCAGGAAATTTTTATGCTTTAGCTGTTGGCGATGCTTCAGCTAATTTTAATTTTCATAAAATATTGCACTCAAATATTGCACTCACTATTCTGTGTTAAATAATTCCATTTTTTTACCTTTTTATCTCACCACCATTAACATAAGCTCTGCAAAGGTCATAAGTATCATAAACAACATTAATTAATATTAATTAACAAAAGCCACTCTATTTGTATGCCACAAGTTACTCATATTTTGCATTCTTTGTGATTTCTTGTAGATAATTATTCATCACATATCAGCATGAGTGGACCTCCACCCCCTGGATATTACCCACCCCCTGGACAACACCCACCCCCAGCCCATGGACCACCTGGACAGCACCCTCCCCCTCCCCCTGGACAAACCTACCCACATGTGAGTGTGCCATTTGTCTTGTTTATTAGTCTTTTAGACCCTTTCATTGCTTAGCCTCTTGAAATATGACTGCAACACAAGTTTGTTTGTTTAATTACAAGCGCCAATATCTAGAGCTTGTTTTTTGTTATAATTTGTCATGTTTAAAACCTTCTGATTTTGACTTGGTAACTGTATAAAGTTTGTTTTGCTTTGATTACGTGCACACAATAACCTTCTTTGACCACTACTTTCCAACCTACATAACCTGAATACTTCTTTTAAGGTTCTTCCGGTACTGAACAGTTGCATAACAGAGATAATATGCCCGGAGGGGGTGGCGGGTACTCATTGAAGTTTCGTATGGGGAGGCTATGCCAGAGGTTCAAATTCTTACCCTTTAACATACTAATCTTAATCAAAATGATGGCCGCTTTCATATACTTAGAACAAAAATTGCCTCTCTTTTATACCTCAAAAATGAGCCAAAAACAGGAGGATCATTGGGGGGGCCTTTAATTGCTGGAAGGTTCCAAGCTTTCATATATTATTTGCTTTATGCTTTCTGGAAAACTTTTGCAGCCATTTTAGTACTTAGACTTAGCTGATATCTATTCCATTTGAGGTGTATGTTGCGACCCTTTAACATGCTAAAAAAGTAACTTTTCCTACCCTAAAATGTAAGAGAAAAGCCACCCCTCCCTATAGAGCCCACTATATGGAGTACCCCCCCCCCCCCTTCCCAAATAATTGGGCGGATAACAAGTTGCACCTGTTATGAGTGGCAAAAATGGACCAATAAGTATATCAGTTGAATTTCTTGTCCTGGTATCCCTCACAAAAGTTTTGGAATTGGCCAGTTTCACGATGGCACTATTTTACCACAACTACCACAGTTCATTGACTTTAAATACTTTTTTTAGAAATCCATGATGGCATCACAAAATGGCCTGAATTGAAGTTGTGCAGAAATCGCGTGCCACTGGGTTTTTCCTGTATTTTGCCCACTGCTAGTTGGACAGGAAAACATGAAGGGGTCTGTAACAGTCAGTTACTCATGTATAGTGAGTGCTGTTTTCTTAACTGATTGCAGGGAGTTGTACCACCACCTTATCGCCCCCCTGGAACAGGATATCATCCAAGCCCCCCTCCTCACTACACAGGGGGACCCACACCTGCACAGGCTGCCTACCCGGTATGTCTCCTAATGGTATTTAATTAGTTGAAAGATTTTTTGTTCCTTCACTTGGGATTTTGCAAGCTAAAGTAAGGCCCTGTTCTTGTTCAATTTTGTTTCTTTTGTAACCATGCATTCCTAATGTCACTGACTTTCCATTACACATCATGACATGTACATGAAGGTGAGATCATAAAAGTTGCAAACATGGGAAAATGCTGTCTCTCTATAACAGCTTAAAAAAGCAGTTTAAAGGTGTTTCCACAAGTCGAGCAATTCATGTATGTTAAATAACCTTCCTCTGCTGAAACCCTCACAATTTCACCAGTCTGTGTCTTTGGTATGCTCTTTGGTATGGCTTTGGTATGCTCTACACTCAATAAGTATTTAACAGTTACTAACATGTGAAGTGTTAGGTCTTTTTTCTTTTTTACGATAAAAGAGAAGTTAGTTTCTTTTTAGTGCCCCTTGGTGTTTTTTACTGTTTTTTTTTTGTTTGTTTGTTTTGTATTTCAGCCAGCATATGTCCCTCCACCCACTGGATTCTACCCTGGTCCACCTGCAGGTGTATTTCCTCCTCCTGCTGGAGTACCACCAGGGCCATTTCCTGGAGTACCCTCACCACATGCAGGCCCCTATCCTGGAGGGTTCCATCCCCCTGGTGAAGCTGGTCCTTTTCCATCCCACCCCCCAGGACCACACCCTGGGCCTTTCCCACCCCACCCTGCAGGATCACATCCTGGCCAGAAACATGTGGTGAGTTTTTGTTAACAGCTTGAAGGAATTAAAGTTTAAATTTATCTTTATCTTAGCGTTTAAGACAGTATGTTACAACTAGCATAGAGTTTTGCTGATTGAATACAGTGGCAATATTTAATGATTATCAAGATGCAAAATGTGACACATTGATTTCTTGAAATTTCCATTATTATAGAATTTATGATGTCGTAAGTACATATACAGGTATTTATTCATTTTCTACTGCAGTTTTTCTGTTTTCTGTGTTAACAGTAATCTCTTCAGCCAGATTATCAAAAAGGCTGGATCATCTCTGGTTTGTGAAAAAATCAGGGGTCAATTTTATAAAGCATTTACAAGTGCAATTTACAAGTGTAGCTATTGTTTTCAATCTCTGAAACAATAGCTACACTTGTATGTTACACTTGCAAATGTTTTATTAAATTCACTCCAGGACTCTACCTCCTTCCCTGAGTTTTAGGGATTTTTCTTTCTAATGTACAGTTGGATACTGGCACTAGCTAGGGACTTTTTTTTTACTGAGATGTTCAGTCTCATATGTTTCACCAATCTAGTGGCACAAAATGCTGCAAAACAGCATATGACAAAATACCATTCACAAAACTCCCATAAAAACAAGGCCAGGTCTATAGTGAGGGTCCTCCCCCCCCCCCCAAGGCTAGCCGAGGCATATATATTATTTTAGTTGTTTTTGTTGGAAAGTAAAAACAGTGGGGAGGGACAGGGGGTGTGAACTTCCTGCTTTTCATTCCCATTTCTGCCAGTTACCAACCCATATTTGACATTTTATCGTCTTTGTGTTTTTTTAGTTGCAAAATTGTGTACAATGTTACAGAACTGTTTCTTTCTGCAACTCTGGGAATTCTACTTTCTGTTTTCTCTTTTACTGCCTCACGTGGACTCCCAACTCCTTTCTTCTGGGTTCTTACCCACCTTCCCTTCCACTTCACAGTGCTGATTGAATAAAATGTTTGCATACTAATTTTGATGTTTGGATGACTGCCAATTAAAATTTTTTTCAATTTTTTCAACAGGATGTGGAAAGTGATGACAGTGATCCTTCTGAATGTTGTGAGTTGTTCTAATGTCAATCATTTTATTCTTTACCAATCAGAAGCATTTAGTTGCTTTGAGCTCCATTAGAAAATGTGTTAAAATGTTATGTCCTAGTGAAACACTAGCCCTGAACAAGAAAGCCGAGAACAAGCATTAAATTTTTTGCCTTGTAGCTAACATAATTGCAATAAGGGACAAAAAAAGGAGTACGGAGTTTTTATGACTTTGTGAATTTGAATTTGCTAGCACTGTACTCCAGAGAGGACAAGCATCCACTGACAGTGAAATTCACCAACAAAACTGGCAAGAAAGTGCAAGTGTTCTGGATCAACAAGAAAGGAAGACGGAAGAGAAAAGGAAAGTTAAAGGATGGCCACTCCAAGACCATAGATACTTATGAGACTCACGTCTTCATGGCTATGAGCAAGAAACTGAGTCGTGAGCCGCTGTTGATTAATGGCAGTCCAGTGTTCTATGCATTTCCTCACAAACAAGGTGACAAACATGTGGACGTCGAAATAAGGAAACCAACAGGTGATATTTACATTGTTGCATTATTGATGGAACTCTGTGAGCACAAATTGCGCTTTTATGACAACTTCTAACCAATCGTTCATTCATAATGCGCACTGAATATGTACGCTTGCTCTGCTGTTCGTGTATTTTGTATATGACCATGTGGGTCCAGGGGAATGACCTTTTCAAATATTTCAGAACTGCAAACGCAAACCTTAATTAATTATATGACCTCCAAACAATAATCTGTGTCAAATGTTATGATGTTCCACAGGCAGACCACCCTATGTGTTCGTAGTTAATAATTGTTGACAAAGGTCATGTTGAAATCAATGGCGCGTATAAGAAGATACAGTATGGAGAAACAGTAGGTCGGCTTCGATTTACTACAAAATATAGAGTTTACTCTAAATTATTCAATAAAAGTTAAGATGAAATGTCAAATGAGTCTTGTGTCATGTTTTTTTGCCGCCGCGAGCCTTTTGAGGCATTATTTTGCGAGATTATTTAGCGACCGGTGGTAGAGAGAAGAGAGAACTCTTCTCTCTTCTCTCTCTCAACCACCGGTCGCTAAATAATCTCGCAAAATAACGCCTCAAAAGGCTCGCGGCGGCAAAAAAACATGACACAAGACTCATTTGACATTTCATCTTAACTTTTATTGAATAATTTAGAGTAAACTCTACATTTTGTAGTAAATCGAAGCCGACCTACTGTTTCTCCATACTGTATCTTCTTATACGCGCCATTGATTTCAACATGACCTTTGTCAACAATTATTAACTACGAACACATAGGGTGGTCTGCCTGTGGATGTCCTGGATGTTATTTACGCTTTTTTCTCATGTAAATTATGAAAATTGTTGGTGTGCAATCAAAATATCTCCAGGTTTCCCCTCAGCACACGAAACTTCTTTGGCAAACTTTGGAATTCTTCGAAAATGATCAGAAACATTTGCACAGTGCAACATTTGGAAAATCATTGCATGATGATGTCTTTTGGAAAATAATCAAAACCCATCAGATGTCTCGTAACAAATAAACCATCCCAGCCTGATCAATCGATGAAATCGATAATCGATAACAATCGATGGCAATCAATGACAATCGATAACAATTAATCGATTGATATCGGAAATTTTGATGGCCAAAAAATTTGTTTTTTAATTGCCAACGATTGTCATCGACTATCATCGATTGGCATCAACTGTCATCGATTAGGGATTTCATCGATTTCAATATTTTAAGGAGGTCAAAACGAAAATGCTTTTACAGAGGAAATACGGTGAATTGTAATTACATGACAGTTGTTAGAATTGCAGGTACGTTTCTAGGCTGGCAAAAGAAATTATGAATAAACGATCGTGTTACGAATTACGATCGTGTATCGTATCGATCACTTTAAAAGCAATCCTGAAATCTCCTTTCTTCTTCTGAAGCAATGAATCGCTCTCCAACTTCGACTTCAAAAGGGCATTCATGATACCCATGATAACTACAACCTGATAGATAGTCAAAATAACCTGGCACATGTTCCCGGGGGTTATTTGTGCAGAGGCTGGGACTAAAGTTTCCAGACTCGCATGGGGCCACGAGCGGAACTTAACCAGTATTGATCGAAAGCAATCAGCTTGACAGCAAACGATAGTCAATAATAATCGATGGCAATCGATAGTGATCAATAGCAATTAGTTGGCTCAAACTTGTGATTATCGATTGGTCATCGATTGTTATTGATTGATCGATTGGATTTCCGATGATCAATTGCCATCGATTGATCAGGCCGGGAAACCATCTATAACAGCTGGTTAGCCTGTGTAGCTTAACTTCATATAATATGAGTTGTGGGTATGTAAATTTTATAGCAAGTTCTGTGGACAAACTAAAATCAGAAGCTCACGTGACTGTGCCAGTGGAAGTGAAGTTTGTTAACCGTGCAAGGCGTGAGGTTCAGTTGGAGTGGGTGACCCCTCAAGGCCGCCGCGAGAAAAAGAAGGTGCTGGCTAAAGGACGCTGCTGGAGAACTACCTCTTGGGAAGGACATTACTGGGTGTGCTGTGACCCTAAACATGACCAGCATTTGTTTGCACTGAATTATGGTCTGCATTACCGAGTGCATAAGACCAGGAGGCTAAGGGAGAGAGTTGTGATTACCGCAGGTACGAGTCATTGCATATGATTTATTGTGATGTGCTGATCAAAATAATTCAGATCCGACAATTATTGTGTCACCGATTGTCAACATTTATTGATGCTACTCCTTTCTTGGCCTTGTTTCACTCCATTTTAGGTTTTCTACCAGGAAGGAGGAAGCAACCTTCATTTATACCTCATCCCACGACCATTTTAAAAGTCTAAAGAGAACACTCCTTTAAGGTCTGGACACCCGAGGTTCAGGTCCCAGCGACAATTTCTTTTGTGTGCCCGTTTTAACAAAAAATCCTTCTCGCTGCGACAGAATTTTGGTTCTGTACTTGTGTACATGTACACAGGAATAGGAACAAAACACTAACCAATAAACTACACGGAAACAATCCCTTGCAAATAAAAAAAAAACAAAATTTCTGTGTACCGTGTCGTAGCGGATTTAGACCCCCGTCCAAATTCGCGAGTGAAAATAGACCCCCATCGGGAAAGAATGCCTTTTCGCGGATTTGGGTCTCCAGGAAAAACTACGTTACCAATCAACTTGACGAAAGAATCTAGCTATTTGCATATATAAACCACCGAAATTACATTTTTTTCTTTCAGTCTTGCCAACAAAAACCACTTCTTTTGGCTTTCAAAATACGGTAAACGGCTTAACTACAGACTACCCTGCCATTTCTACCAACCTCTACGATGCCGGCTACGCGGTACGTAGCCTGCGCTTCCTATTTCCGTTTTCTGTGTGAAGCAAAGGAAATAGGAGACGTCTGCACGCAGGCTATGCGGTACGCAGAAACCAGTTCATTAAACTCTTAGCTTCCGCGATTAAAAGCAAAAATAGAAAGCATGTTCCCCGTTCTAAAGGCGTACCGCGAGAATGATGACAAAAAACATGTAAGCTTGTATGCCTCGTGCTGAAAACATGTCTTTGCATAAGGAAATTATTGCTTTAAGAAACTACAAATCCGCGATAAAGTATA
The DNA here is from genome assembly GCA_964017195.1 of Siderastrea radians. Classification (NCBI taxonomy): domain Eukaryota; kingdom Metazoa; phylum Cnidaria; class Anthozoa; order Scleractinia; family Rhizangiidae; genus Siderastrea; species Siderastrea radians. Next base: position 38,958,550 of record OZ024890.1, read on the forward strand.
TCCGCCTAGCCGATATGTACCGGGGGTACAATTCCGCAACTCTCGACCAGTAACAATCATGTTTTACAGATGTGTCCCTGGCCCTTAACCTGCGTGCAGAAGTCTCCCATTTCCTTTGCTTCACGCGTGAAGCAAAGGAAATAGGAGGCATCTGCACTGAGCTTCATGACAAGTTAATATGGCATGACTGATCAACTGACTGACTAGTTTAATCCTCAGAAGGTACATCAGTGGTCCATGGCTACTCGGTCTCACTCCCTGCTACCTCGGGCCCTGTGAGGCAGCCTGCTGGCCGACCGGCAGAATGCTGATTCAACTGTCAACTTTTCCCTTATTTTTAAATTTATTTTTAATTTTATTTAATTTATTTATTTTTTGCAGACTTGAAAATATCTGGAAGTAGCAGCAGCAGTAGCAGCAGTAGCAGTGATTAGCTTTAACAGACTGGAAAAAGCCAAACAAATAATTAGCACATTTTTGTTATTATTCGAATAATATGTTCAAACTATGAGCAAAATTTAGTGCTTACAAAAGTAAGAAGAACGTGCCATTGAACGTAGAACGTAAAACATTCCGTATGCGAATGCTGTGATAAGTTCCTCTTGTGATCTTACCTCTTATAAAATAGCCCAATAATCATTATAACGATAAGTGCGTGGAAGTACGGTACGAGCCTAAATAACATATTTAGCTGAACATTACGATGTTCTTTGGGAATCGTTCAATCGAGCATAGCATAAGTTAAAAATTGTCATGTAGGAAAGAAATGCGTCGTTGACTTTGACTAATAATTCAGCTGTCTCAGCTGTACAAACCCTGAACGTCTTTTGCAGCCGTTTCTTAGTTTTAGATTGTTGTAACACTTTTCACCGGATAGATATCAAATTCATACTGGAAAAAAACTATCTTTAGAGTTTTAAACAATTGTTCTTGAAGTTGTTTCAAGGACACTGCATGCAGTACCCAAGTCTAAAGGAAATAAAGATTACTGTGAATCTTTTTCGCAGTGTTACTGGTTTACTACAGAGCTGCTGTGTGTAGACTCGGGTTGTTTACCTGCTATGATTCGCGCCGGACATTGCTAGGTTACTGCAATCCTTCTATCACGTTTGTTTGGAGGAATTCGAAAAATGGTGGCGCGACCGATTATATGGATCAACAACAGATCTTCTGATTTCTTACTATCGTTTGTATCTCTCATTTCGTGGCAAATTTTCACGATTTTCTGGTGACCATGATTGGCAGGCGAATCATGCATTCGCCGCTCATGATTCGCCTGCCAATCAACACATGATAATGAAAATTTGTTTCAATAAAAGGAGTTCTCGGGAGAAATACTAACTCGGGTATTTTTCAAATAGTCAGATATATGCCGCAAGTTGTTGCGTTTTTGGCATCAGAAAGAGAAAACGTGTAGGGTGTTCGATTACGAAATGTTGTTCTGGGAATTTAAGTCTCCAGTAGCGTTTAGAATCAAACTCTGGATGTTGCACCTCGCCACTGTTCAAACCAAATGAGGTTTTTTTAAAAAAATAGAGCTTGCCTACTAGCAGGAACTCGTTTGTTTTGAACGAAAATTAGATGTATAATTGTATGAATAAAAAAAAGCGAGAAAAACAGTTACTCCCCTCATAAATTAAGTTGGAAGGTCACCTACAGGATAGTCTGCATCTGGACCCGCTTTACTGACGCGCCATTTCTGTCACCGACTTCCTTCGAGTGCTGGTGATTTCACGGTGGCTTAGACCCGAAGTTAAATTTCTGTTTAGCTAAGGTGGTACTGTCAATTTGTGTACAGCACTTATAAACTCCTACACGATAAGTTAAATGATGTCCAGTTGGAATATGCAGGATTTAGAATGTGGGACAAAATCAGAAATTTAAATTGTGGAAATAACACTCCTAGAAACAAACGCGACTCAATTTTGCGTTATTCCGTATGTACTCGAGTACCCAAATACATCACACAGCTATAAAATTGTAGAGAAATTTGCTTTTATTTCAATTACCTTATAAGGTCTTGTTCCACTTTTACAGTACATAGAGCTATAATACAAAAAAAAATATCGAGGAAAGCAACAGCCCTTTTCATAGTTAACTTTTCTTGTTTGAATTACAATGTATCTGAACGTGGATGTGAGACAATTTCGGGCAATTTTGCAGTTTCCGCCCTAAATTGCCACATCCACGTTTAAATACATTGGGAAAGTTAACTATGAAAAGGGCTACACAGCACGCTTTACGTTGAAATAACTAAACGAAAGCTCGCGTATCTACTTAAATTCATGCCATTACACCTCTTATCAAAGTGAAGCAAAATCTTGGCCACTCATGGCACGATACAACACAATTACAGCAAACATTTTATTATTCTTATACAAAATGGCTGAACTGGATGAACCATCCGGGAATCTAAAATCTAATCTAATACATTCGCAGTTTCAAAGAAATCTAGTCTTATCTGTTAACTTTTACTTAATTCCTTTATACTGGCGTGGTAAGACAAAGTCTCCAACCAGAGTTCTTACACAGGTAAATAAAAAATACAGCTACGGCCCAAAATAAAATTATGCTTCTTGTTTACAGAAACAGTATTTATATTTTTCAGAATCAGTACAACCTATTTGAGACACGGAACCCCAGGTCAGAGAACTGTATCTGTTTTCTAGATGTCACACTTCAGTACCCCTCGTTAAAAACTACATTACAGGACTAAAATCAGTCAACCTCTGTGCAGAATGTGTCGATTGTTGCCAAGCGCCTGCATGGCAGGCGCCGTGTTGGAAGATGACAAAGGGCGTGCCCTTGCCCCTCCAGATATACTACACCATAAACACTCGCCTCCCGGAAACTATTTTTGATGGGTAGCTTATACTGTAAAAAGTGACAATATCAGTGCCAAGAAGAAAAAGGTTCACGTATCGAAACAAGCTACAAAACGAAAAGGTCGTGATAGCCCGTTCCGTGAGGCGATATTCTACTTGAAAATGTCACTCCTGTGCAAATCCTTCTGTTTCTTCAATTGCAAAGGTCAGCTTTTCAACCAACTGTTCGTAGCTCTTGTATGGTGGAAGATCCAAGCGGTTAAAACTGAAACAACAAACACGACTTCAGCTATTGTCAGTGACATTACAACGGCATAAGGTTCGTACTCCAAAAGCCTCACTAAACAAAGAAACATCGTTGCAGAAAACGTTATGTAGCAGAAGCAAATGTTTCCTACATTAACCGTGTGAGAAACACGTTTTGGGTGCAACTGTAAACATTGCCGCTTTCCGACGCAATTTTTTTTTGCAAAACGGTTCCCAGTCTAGGCACATAAGAAGAAACAATGTGTCCGCAGCAATTTTCGCTAGTTTAGACAGGCCTTCAGTTTTTATCCATTTAATTTCCTAACATAAACGAACGGTGTCAAAGAAACACGTTACTTACCAAGTATGACTGCGCGGCAACCACGTCTCCTTGCCAACCTTTTCAATACAAAATTTCTGCGGGCCATTGCTCCCTACAATGACAGTGAGACAAGATATCAGCTAAACCAACAAAAGGCCTGCTCAAGATTCAATCCTGGGTGCAGAGCAGCTGTTTACTGGAAATGAGCATACAAGTAATCATAACCACAAAAGTAATCAGCCACAAAACTCTGAAATACTCGGGTCAGACCAGAGTATTTTTTCCATTTCTCTCTTGGAACATTGAAAAGTTTTGCAAAAAATATATTTGTGCAACTACAAACCCATGAGCTCCGCAAAGCCGCCAACAGGCAGACGACATGTGCCGGTGACAAACTGTAACAACCGTGTTCTCTTCTCGTTGTCAAAGGAACGTACGGCCTGCCAGAACCACGTGACTTGTTTGCTGTTTCTGGTGTAATGGCGGTATACAGAGTTGGCCTGCCAATCTTCCACATCAATTTCCTGCATTCCACACAGCATCAACTAAAAAAGCATACAACACAACATCAGCAACACAGGAAAAACTAAGGAGATCGCAGTGGCTGGTTAGTACAAGTCAACAAGTGTTTTCTGTTAGATGCACCCTGACAGTGAAGTACAAACAAATCAAGGCCTTTTTACCTCCATTTCTTTCTCGTCAAAGTACTGCAGCCAGTAAAGTGGAACGACTTCATTGAATCCATCTAAGAAAGCTTTAGTTTGCTCTTCAATCCCACGATTAAACCGCCATTGAGTCATAAGCCTTAAAAATAATAACAATTATTAACTTAACGTACCCATCCAACTGTGGCTCACCAATGTACAGAAGCAAATATTTTCCTAACATGCTATATAGGGTATTAGAAATTTCTAAGTATCACTGGAAAGGTTGAATACTGTTTACAATAGCAGCAGCAGCAGCACTTACGACAGATACTCCTCTTTATTTTCCTCTGTGACTTTAATTTCAGATCCGTTTGGTTTTAAGTCATGTGAGGTTATTTTTCCTAGTATTTCCATATCAACTGTAAATTCCATTTCTAGACCACATTCATCTATGTTGTTTTCCCTGTAATAAACATTGAAAAACACGTTTTAATAATTAAGTCCATATGCATGGATTAACCGAGCAAGATGGCTGAGTGGGGCCAGTGCTTCCCCACCCCCCTGCCCCATTGACAGGATGTTCCCCTCCGCCCCCCCCCCGCCCCATTGACAGGATGCTAGACCATTGTAGGGTTACCCCCAAAATTTTGTTACCTTTGCCTAACAAAATACTTGTATCCACTCATAGACCTGGGTGGAGAGAGTTAAGCTCCCTGTCAAAGGTAACAATTAGCTGATATTCACTAGACAATGCACGCATTAATCTTTTAACCAAAAACCATCAAGGCAGCTTAACAACAAATGAATATAACAACACAACAAATGCGGTGATTGGTACACACTTTATCCACACCAGCGAGTTATAAAACTCGGGATCAATTGATTCCAGGTCTTTCATTGTTTGCTTTTTGCTTAACATTCTCTTGTAGAACGGAAGCGTGAATCCTCTGTCGATGAATTTTCCATGGAAAAGAGCCTGCGGTGAAAATATCACAGCCAGTCAGCAAACTACACACTGAAAAAACTGACTCAAAATTAACACAAAGAACCGTTACCTCTAATAGCCTAATTTCGATATATTATAATTCAACTTAAATCAATAGACATTACTACGAGGCTTAGGGGAAAAATATTAGGATTTATATGGGTTTTTTTCCCTAAGCCTCAAAATGATGCCGCAAGACTGAATTGTAATGTATTAAAATTTGGGCTATTTGAAAAAAAAAAATCAAACTAGCCTATTCGGGAGTCTCTTTCTCCTCGAATACTAAAGTAATTCACTCCAATATTGATGGTTGTCGCAACTGCACTGTTAGTTCATAACAGAAACTTCAAAATTTGCCAAATGACGGCAGCTCACTGAAGGAACAAAACAGTTTACCCAGAGGATTAAATCCCCGTCCAGCAGAGAAAAACTTACACAACCCAACGAGTCCTAGTGGACAAACAAACAGGGCCAGAGAGTCACAAACATCATACTTGGGTACACACAATGGATTTGCACCAAGTTGTCTCGGACGCTAGCAACTAGATCGCCAAGATTGTTGAGGAACAGTTCAAGTCTATTTCAGCTATTATCTCCAGTCGCCATAATCACAGGAGCAGCAGCCGTTGTAATCACAAAGGAAACCAGGCTTTAGAAAAGTAATGTGAGGTAACTGGTTTCATTGGTCCATTAAAACAGAGAAGATTAATGTATATGTTGCAGTTAATTTTTGATCTCAGTTAATTTTAAATTTTACCTAGTTATTTTTTTTCTAACTAGTTAATTTTTTAATACTAGGTAAATAATAGGGTTGGGGTTAGGGTATGGATTGGAGTCATATATTTAAAAAAAAAATGGTTCATCCAACATTTCCTATGTGGCAAAGTGGTAAGGGGTTGGACAGCAAATCCAGAGGTCAAGAGTTCAAATCCAGTGCAGGTTAGTAAAAAGAAAAAAAAATAGATGATAGTAATTAGGGCCATGGAGGGGGGGTAATATTAATAGCAGATAGTAGGGGGGTGTTAGTAAAGGTAGGGGGGGTAATGAGACATCAAGGGAGGGGAGGTGTATTACTTTTTCTACTTACGTATTAACCTAGTATATACAAAAAAACTAGTTAGAAAAAAAAACTAACTAGTTAAAAAAAATTAACTGAGATCAAAAATTAACTGCAACATATACAGCTGAAAAAATAGCTGAAACTGTTTTGTGATTCGGTTGTCACTTCCATAGGATAGGTAAAACTACTGTACTATATCACTTGACTATATGATAGCTGTATGCAATAATTAATTGTGGGCCTCCTTCATAAGGCAGTTTATTTACCATTGCTATTAAACGTCCAATGAACCTGAAGTACTGCAAATGGTCAGGATTCACATATGATGCTACAAAAGACAAACAATAACAAAAACATAACATATAACATAAAACATTTTTTCAAAATAGTTTTCTGACAGACTCATTAATCCAAGCAAGCTGTTTGAGTAACAGGTTGCTTGGCATGTGTTTACAATGTACACTCTTAACTGATGAAACTTGAAAAGGTTAAAAGATGATTTCAATTCACAGTTTTCAGCACACAAGTGGTCTTGAACCTCAAGGCTGAAAAGTTAATGCAATATTTGGCAATATTGTGTATTTGTGTTAACAATTATATGTACTTATTATTTAGTGAAATAATTATTATTTCACTACACACCACGTAGTTTCAGGAATGATTCCTAAAACTATTACTGTTTCATATGAATCATACCTGGATTAATCTGAAGACTGTAGTTACTCTTGTTGGCGTATTCAAACAAGCAATACATCGGGTTGAGTACTTCATGGGAAAGGAGAAAGAACCATTCTCTGTAGATGACAAAGCAACAACAATAACCATTAATTTACCCCACCACAAAAAACAACAAACACATGGAAATCCTACCTTGCAACACCACCATAATCTAAGCCTTCTTCTCCTTTAAAGATAATATAAAGTCTACGTCGCAAGTCATGTGGAGCATATCGCATAACCTGATACAAAAACACAAAACACACAACATTAGGCACAGAATCTGTACCTCCACACAATATACTGTGTTATAAACTGAACAATGAACTAAAAGCTGATGCTATCAAAATCTAAGTCTTGTACAATATTCACAACTGGTGGCTTCCTTGTACCAATTTTTTTGTTTTAAACCAATATTAAATGCTTTCTGTTTCACATATTACATCAGGTATCCGCCTCAACCGCCTTCAAAGAAAGGGAATTAAATTTTCACAAATTAATTTTTTATATGCAATCCCAGATCTTTGTAATGTGCAGATGTTGCTGTCTGCAATTCCAACAACCCTTCTTGTCGCTGAAAAAGCACTTCAAACAGTTTTCATCTTAGTAGACACAATTTGGCTTCTTATTTTATTTTATTTATTTATTTTATATATATATATTTTTTTGCAATGCTATTTTGCACAAAGTTTCGGGCTGATCAAGTATGAAAACACATCTTGTAAAGAGGGCTTGCAGTTTCACTCACAAGATATTGGCAGCTAATTAGTGTACACAAGAGTCACCACCAACCTGTTGAAATGAGTCCTCAAAGATGTTAGTTCTGTTGACTGTGATTTTAATATGGCTTGGAAGAGAATTGGACTGAAAAAAAACAAACAAACATTAACTGATAAGTCACATCACTGAGAATTTGCCTAAATTACAACAGCATCAGATTCTACTCATTTACATGCTGAGTTTTTCAGCGAACAGAAGGGAAGCCATTTATTTGTATCTAGTACAATTCTGGTGGTGAATATGTAAACGGTCTAATCAAGACCCAAAGCCTTTGTATGTAATTACTGCTTGCATGGGCACAACATGAAAGATTCATGGAACGTTTTTGTTTTTCTTTTTGGCCAAGACCCAGAATACAAGGAATGTTACTGCTACAGCAGAATCTAGTAAGTAGAAACTGGAGTTAGCATGGGTTTGAGTCATCAAGATGTAACTGTAACTTGACTCCTTTGCTCTGAAGATAAAGCAAGTTCGAGACAAACTTGTCACAAATAAACAGCTAAAAAGAAAAACACTTCCCAGTTTATTTATGGCCACATGTCAAATGCAGAATAAAAAAAAAATACCTGACAAAGATGTCTAAACTGTCCAACCTTCCATCTAAAGCTTCTTTCATAAGCAGGACCACCAGCAGCACCTTTTATGCTATAAAATTAAAGGATCAAGTAACATGAACAAAACTTTACATGTAAAAACCATCCTGGAAGATTCCAATAATGAATATATTTGTTGGCAACTCTCCACTCTAACTGAATATTACCATACCATAGTTCCACTAACTCGTTGTCACCAGGGATTCATATGTCAGTTTACACTGGCTTTCAACTGACCAGTGCATAAAAAACAAGTATGGTACAATTCAATCTAAACCAGCCTCGGAAATTTATTTTCTTGTATTACAATGTTTTTCAGTTCAGAGTGGGTATATTTCATTATTTTGTTGTTAACATTTGCTTGTTATCGTTTACAAAATGTTTTGATTTTTCAAAGAGTGTTGCCCTCAAATAAATGCTGCCCCCGAATAAACACCACATCTGAAACACTTAAAATTTTAAGAGCCTGAGGCACTCAACTGAGTAAATACGCAATTATGAAACCTATGCAGAAATGCATTACAATAATCTCTACGAAAACAATGACTGTTAAATGCCCACCTTCCTATGTGGTGAACAAATGATTGACTATGTACATACCCAACAGCAACGCCTGTTCTTGGATCATTGAAAGTTGTCGTCCGTGTGTTATGATCGACAAAGTAAGGAATGCCTTCATTTGTGTATCTCATCTCCCAACCACTTGGAAGAGGTGAGTCTGAACCAACCATACTGATCAAGGAAAAATACAAAAAAATCAACTTACCATGTCATTTCCATTTTAAGACCATAGGATTTACCCTTATAACTAGTGCTAGGAATTACACAAACCAACAAATACCTTAACCATTAATGGTTCACAACAACTACAGAAACGTGCACATAAAATAAGCCGGGCGAAAAAAGTCCACAACAAAATCATTTACTTTCTGAACATTCTTCTAGTTTGCAGATAAAACTGCCCGTTTACTGTCATTCCACTTTGCAAAACCTATGATGTATCATAAAATCAATATTTTTATTGCTTGCTCTAAGCTGACAATTTTCCAGGATTTTTCCAGCACTTTTCCAGGACTCAGATAGATTTTTCACACTCCCAAATGCACAATAATTGAAGCACAAGACCCTTACAGAATAGAAATCCGAAAATAATACTGTACTGCAGAAAAATTTCAAGAGTTTATAGAGTGGGCTCATTGTGGCCATGTTGGAGGAGCAAAACAATAAAAGCTATTTGCATGAAAGTAAAACTTTTTCCCAATGGAAATGAATTTTATTGTTTCCTCCTCCAGCATGGCTGCTGTGAACACTTTCTATGGATTTCCAGGAATTTCCAGGACCTACATTAATTTTCCAGTACTGGAAAAATGCCAGAAAAAATTCCAGGACCCATACGAACCCTGTAGGTCAATTCACTGTATGTCAGGTTGCAGTTCAGTAGATATGCAAACTCTACACTTCATAAAGTGGCAAACAAGATTCCATTTATTGCCTTCCTTGAATACTACTTTCTTCCACCATTACTTGGATTTTCCCTAGATTTAAACTGTCAAAGTGTGGTTAAACAAGGAGAACCATGTAAATTCCAAACAAAATTTGACAGATCAAGACAGAGGCTTCAACATCATTATGAAAACTATTATTGCTTACACTTGAGTGCGAGGATCTTCCCACTGAGTAGCTCGCGTGTTATGGTTGACAAAGTAAACCCTTCCATTAGCTTCCACTCTTTTCTCTACAAACAAATTTATGAAATTAAGTTATGGGAATCACTTAAAATTAACTTTACAAATTTGATTATAATTAACGAAAGTTAACAAAATTAACTTACCCCAGCCAGATGGGAGAGCACCAAGAGGATCTGCTTCAGGTGCACCAGCCGTCTGTAAGAAACACCACAGTAACACTTCATAAATAACAAGGAACAGTTAGCTTGATAGCTCAGTAGGTGAAAGTTATGGGCTTCAAGACTAACTTTGTTCACACTTTTTTTTTCCAAGCAAGACTGTACAATTTCATTTCCACTTGTACAAAATTAACTTATTTAATCACCATTTACATGTACAAACATAGGCATGCATAGCATGCGTGAGCTATTTTGTAGCTGTCAATGAGAGGTACGGAAATGGTTGTTGAATGAACGTGCGTGTACCAAGGTACACTATTGTGATGTTGTTTATTTGAATAGCCTTGAGCATTCAACAAGTATTGGTTTTTAGACAGACTTTACCTTATAAGTGGGGCTGTGTCCGATATTGTGCAACCTCGTTCCCAGGGCTTTTTACAGATTTGAGGGTGATCAAAGATCAGTGTTTGAATTTATGTTAGTGGTTTCAAATTCGTATACGTCATTGATCAATAGATAGTAAGCTAATGTGTACAAGTGTGGCATCAAATTACAACAAAACAAGAAGAAAGTGAGATAAAATCTGTAAAATATCTGACAACAGTGTGAATATGGGACAAACAAAATAATACAAAACAGTCCTTTCTGAAGCTCATTCTCAGATGTTTCTCGGAAGCTCAATGGATTGAAATTTAATTTTGTGGCTTTCAATTATAAAGATTATTTTTCCATGGACAAGTATTTTGGACCTAGTAGGAAGCGTAACTTGTCACAAAAATTAATTCTGTAATGTTTGAATAAGAAGAGAATAGCCGATCTTGAAAGCCACGTACGTCTTCTTCTTGCATGACATCATGCTTGACGAACATGGCAACTCCATATCCAGACAAATATATAAATAAGCTCTGTTTTATTTTCCACATTATTTCACATGGACTTACACTTTGGAACACATAGCTAAAATCGAGTAATAAGCATGCCTTGTTAGAAAAGATCATGCCATTGTGCGACTTGTGCAAGTCTTGCGTGACTAGTCACGTGCTGACATACCGTGTGGCACTAATTTTTTCCGGATTCAAATTTTTGGGATTTTCGCGGTTTTTTCATGCTCTGCAAAAAAAGTTTCCGTGAAAAAAATAATTCCCGCAAAAATTTACTCCATTGTCGAAATTTATCTACAAACATCGCCTTTCACATGTGATGCAATATTATGTTGGTGCCCACTTACTTACCGTAAGCCGTCTCGTTCAAAAATAAAAATTAAAAGCAAAACATTCAGAAATAAAAAGATGAAATTGCAGTCGGTACATTACAAGTATTAAGCTGTTAAAAGCTTTAAAGGAAAGGATCGTCTGAAGGTGCTCCATTGATTAACTGATTTAACATGTTATACATCTGCATGTTGTTCACCTGCATTCGATTGTTTATACTCAAAAAACGAGAATGTTATAATTCCAAATAGAAGGCGGCTTCCGGAAAATCGCAAAAATTAATTCCAAGGAAGAATAAACAGTTTCCGCAATCACAAAAATTAGTCCCGCAAAACACACACAAAAAATTAAACTCCTGCAAAAATATTGGTGCCACACGGTAGTGGTCTCAGCTTTGCTGAAGCCACACAAAAATCAGTGGTTGTGTTCAGCGAATAAATTTTGTTTTGATGAGTGTTTTGATGTGAAAGTAAGATGCAAAATTGTGTGAAAATAATATTAAGGGATGTTTTGTCATGTAGAGAGGTGGTAATGGGCGAAGGAATCATTGGAATTTTAAATGAGCGAATTCAAGAATAATGGAGTGGTTCGCCTGTGTGGTAAACAACGTGAATTTTATCACATGGAGTACATGTGATCAAGTCAAGGCCAAATTTTGCTTTAATAGTTCCGGGGGGGGGGGGGGGTATTGCACGGCCAGGCAGTCATGTGATAATGTTTAGTGTGGGTCGTTTCACATGTAAAGAACGTGTTATGTTGATTGAGCGTGAGATTAGGTTACTGTTTTGTGTAAACAAGTGGTGTTTTGTCAGGTACAAACAAGTGATGAGACAAAGTTCAATGGCGAGTCACGAGACTTTCATGAGACTGTCATAAGTTCGTTTTCGGCGCTTTTTATTGGCTTTCGTAGCAGCTAGAGTTAGGGAATGGGTAAATTATGCGTTTTTTTGTAATCTGAAAAATGTCATAACCGATTTTTGTGTCTATAAAACTGTGAAACGAATCTTGCGTGGAGCTATTGTGCGGTTCCAGAAAGTATCCATACTCCCCCCACAGAAGGTCATTGGAAATTCCTAGGGGGGAGGGGGGATTTAAAAGGCAAACTATTAGAAGGACAGTATGAAGCTAAACTGGAATTTCCTGGGGGGTGTGGGGGTGCAAAACAAAAACCTTCCGTGGGGGGAGTATGGATATTTTCTGGAACTACACATTGCATTTTTGTCTTTGTACTGGAGGTGATAATTGTTTTGATTTGATTTGATTGTCGTGCTGATCTTTCCGCTCAAAATTTGTACAAACAATCCCACTACCGCCATGCAGCCTAACCAGCAACCCATTTCTCTGGTAAGTCACCTCTAACTTTGGGCTTAGCTAGTCGCACGTATGAGCAATGTTTATGCCACCCATACAATCTTTTTCCTTGTCGACCTTGTGCCTTTGACGGACCTAGTGATCGAGTGGCATGGGCATTAATTTTAAAACCTACCAAAAGGTGTGAACAATTCGTTTTAGTTCGAAATTCACGATTCTGCCCTTTTTATACCTTCAAACTATTTGCCATCTTTTTACCATCATTTACTATGGGACATCCCTGCACAGAAGTCACGTTATTTCTCACACTCTAAAGCTGAACCATATAACTCCAAACATAAGTTATGTGCATACGTACAAAGGATTTGCTCCAATTCTCATCTACCAAAACAAATGAAGCTGACAAATATTTCCTAGACCGAACATCATAAATATCACACGAATCATTTACTAGAACTCACTTCCGCTCACGTGTCAACCAGGTTTGTGCTGACGATTCGTTTTCTAAGGAAGTCTACCACAAGGAGGCCAGCTATTCCTACTTAACTTTAACGACTTTTATATTGCGCAAACATCAATGTGGCATTTTCGAATGCGCATTACAATACATTTGAAATATAAATTAAAAACTCGTAAAATTACATTTTAACACATCGTGTAAAAATCAGGTAAATATGTGAAAGACAAATTTGAAAATTCCTATTTGATATATAAATATCCAACGTCAAGCAAATGAAATCCGGACACTTTCGTCGTGTCGCTTTAATAGCGAATTTTCCGTGCGTTCTCATCTGCATTTTTGTTCCGGCCCCAACAACTAGCCTTTCGGTACAATTCGACAGTCATCGGGAATGCCGAACATGGTCCACCCAAAAACCAACCAACCAACCAACCAACCAACCAAAGAACCAACCTTCCCAGAAACTTGAGGCTGCATGCCAACTACGAGGCTATTTTGTAGACAAAATAGCCCAATAAAAACTTCCAAATACAATCAGCTCCCAGTTGACACAAAATCAGAAGAATATTACACTGCTACCACGGGTTCATGTTTAAGAGGGCCCTCTTTCTGGGCCTTTTTTGCATTGTCACCATATTACACATTCAGTTTCATTCAAAGAATATTATATTTCAGTTGTTAACTAAGCAACTTTAGGGTACATGTACAATATAATCATTGGCAGCACTTACTGGAAGAAGGAACCTCTGCTGGAAGTTCTGTCGCTCTGTATTGAGTAATGCTCTATTCTGCATTTGCCAGTTTTCATAATTTCTAACTGTTTCTGCAGTTGGCCGTTGCCACGTGGTTGTTCTTGTGTTGTGATCAACATAGTAAGTTCTTCCTCGTGAGTCTGTTCTCCGTTCCCACCTGAATAACATAATTATGGATTTCATGTTTCCTGATTCATCCATGGCTTTAACTAATGTTATTATAATGTACTCAGACTTTTGTCATCATTCAAACTCACTGTTACCTCTTTTCTATAACTTATCACCATTAGTTTATTACCACACACTTTTGCATTCATGAGCCTATAACCCTCCAATGTTAGTGTCCACTCACCACATTAATGAAATGACATGTATCATTACCCTTATCCTTTGAACACAACACAAACATAGATACTTAAAAGTGTCCTCTGAAAAGGACACGTCAGGTTCCAACTCAAGGAACAAGTCATTATAATAAACAGTGTAAACTTGCCATGGCCAGGAAATGCGAAAGATGCATTAACATTAGCAAGTACTCATTCTGGGAAGAAAATACAGCTAAATCCCTCTTCAGACTCTGTGATTGGCTTTCATAATGTACCTCCTCAAAATATGAATCATAGCTAAACTCATCTAAAGCCAGCAACAAACTAAGCGATTTTACATGCTTGTTACAGTAATGTTGACTGCCAGCGATTCATTGTTGACGATTCTCACAGGAGTGGGCACACTAGATGTCACATCAGATATAAGCAATTTGGATCACTTGTCATCAGGAGTGAAATGCCTGAAAAAAGTCGCCATCGCAGCAGTGGGCACACCTGGCGTTTTGCTGGTCTTAAAAATTTGCCGTGACAGAATATAACATCTCCCAGTGTGTCTCTGGCTTACAGTGTACAATATCACCAAATTTCCAAAATGTTGTACATATTAATGGAACTTATTTAGCAACTTACCCTGGAGGTAAAGGCTGAGGTCTTTCCCATGCAGTTGTGCGCGTATTGTGATCCACATAGTATATACGACTGTGAGGATCGACACGCTGTTCCCAACTAAAAAGCACAATGACAAATTTAAAATAATAATTTCAATAATAATAATAATATTAATTATAATAATAATAACCTACAATGATAAAATATTCCTTGTGAACTTACCCTGGAGGCAGAGGCTCCTCATTTACTTGTCTTTGCCTCGCTGCTGTTCCCGCAGTTGCGGGATTCAAATTGTTTCCAACTGAAAACAAAAAATGTTGTGTTAACAATGGATAAACAAAAGAAGTTAGGATTGAACAACTCAGCTGTCACTTAGAAATTGGAAGAATTTTACTACTTGATTGTACTGCGTTATTCTGCAAGACATGAAAAATGTGTGGTATAAAAAAACCATCTTTTCAAAGAACAAATGCATTTTCTGCACTGGAGTAGTGTGTTAAAAGAACAGTTTCATGAGAATTAGGAAGACTTGGTTCTTTTGGATTTTTTGTATAGATTTCTTCTCCTTTAATTTATATGATTATATATATTTCTTGCTCATTAACTAAAAATACAGTAAGCTACATTTGTAAGCCTAAGCACTGTAACGGTGCAATTCTTGAACATGTACCTGCAGGCTGGGGTGGCTGGGGTGACTGTCCCTGAGGGTGGGGTGGGCGTGGAACTGGTGGAGTGGAAGTTGCAACACTGTTTCTGGTATTGACCCCCGGAGACGAATTCTGGGTAGTATTAGCGGCTGCCGTTCCCAAAGCTCCAGTGCTGACGGGTCTCTGCCGAGATGATGACTGTCTATTGTGCCGTCTTTGCACATCACCATTGTTAGCCCTCCTACATTGAAAATAGGTTTTAGTATACATACAATTTTTTTAGCAGTTACAATTATATAGATCTCTGTGCAAGGAGGGTCATGGATTCACCTCCACCTGGAAACTTACAAAGCCTTATATTTATCATCGTTTTCTTCTAAACCACACTAGACGCTTTTAAGCCACCGTGCTAAGGCTAGCAGCATCCAGGACAGAAAAGTCTACTTTTACTGTCCTAAGTGGATGGACCATCCAACTGGTGTGCAGAAGTTCATGGTTTGACCTCAACACAAATAATCTGAATGTTCAAAAAAAATTATTAAACAAAGGTTGCTTAAAGAAAAGTATCAGTATCATTGTGATGATTCTTACTGTTGTGACTGTCGGGATGGTGTGTTACCATCAGTTGAAGGTGCCCCAGCTGTTGATGGACCATTGGCTACAGGAGTGGGTGTCTGCAGTGGCACCCTCCGAGGGAAGTGTCTCATGTTCACACTCATTCCATCAAATACAACCTCCAGCACTCCTGTTTGACAAGCAGTACCATTCTTGTCCAGGACAATATTCACTTTTAAATTATAATTGTTCACTGCAAACACAAAGTCCACTGTTAGGACCAGAACACTAAACAAAATGAAAAACCAACAAAACCGCATCAACAAAACATACAGCAGTTACAACTTCTAATGATAATACTGAACATAGAAGATAAAAACTGTTTAAAACAAGTACTTTGTGTAATACAAATAAAGAATAATACAGGGCAAAGAGCTCCTTCATATGCCCCTTCCTCCTTCCATTGTTGGTTAGGAAAGAGTTTGCATCCAGTTGAACCAAAATTGGGCAAATTGTCATTTCTGTAGTCACTGATTGGACATTTTCTGTGGTAATTTGAATGGCAATTGGACAAGGTTTATAATTTGAACAAAGTTCAGTTATCTTGGCCATACATGTACATTACCACATGTTATCTTATCTTATCTTACCACACATCTCAATTTGCACTTCTCAGTTTACTTCAAAATTTGATTTTAGTTCTTATTTTGTATACGAAATGATTCCTCTATGAGTGCTCTATGGATCCAGTTCTTGTGACAGTCTCACTGCAACACCAAAACAGTTTCAAATTGCTCAGTTTTAGGATTGACACCAACCAATCAATTGATTGGCAGTTTCTCAAGAGAGGTCTGCAAATTGGTGAAGATTTATTGTTGAGAGGCTTCAACATAACTGGTCTGTTTGTGAAAAAGTTTGCATCTCTTGTTCTCAATAAATACTGTGATTAATAAGAATAAATTGCCACACTGTAACAGTCTGCCAAATGTTGTCAGTTATACATTGTAATGAGAACAAAGAACCTTACATTTTCCATGATTTGAATGCAGAACTTCATTCAGCTGGATCTTTGCAGATCCCAGAGGCACATCACTCTTGAGTGAAAATCTATTGTTCACTTCCAGTTCCAGAAGACTATATGGTGTCACAAGGCTGTAAATCAAGTCAAAAAAAGAGAAATTTGTGCAACTCTACAGCCAGCCTCTACAAAGTTGACACAGTGTCACATTTTGTTGTTCCTTTCTTCACCATAAAAATGACATGATAACAGCATTTGTTGTTGTCGTAAGTGTCCAACTGTGTAGCATTTAGTATTTTCATGCTACATTTTAGATGTAAACTCATCACTTTCCCGTAATATTGCACTCCTTATTATACTACAGGTATGTCTGTGCTCCATAGACCGGATCTTGGTCCTGGCTGACAAATACACCCAATGCCTTTTAAGTGTGTCCAGTTGTGTAGAGGAGGGAAAAGCGGGATGTCCATTAGAAGCAGTTCAACTGTGTCACTTAATATTACACTATTGTAATATAAAGTTAAGGTCAACTTTAGCTTACACTGTAAACTCCTCCTCCCATACTGGCTCCCATGTCTTACGAGCAGGTTCTGTTTTCTTTGAAGGCTGTTTTCCATCAACAACCAGTTTCACATAGGGATCCCCTTTGGCTGTCAAAATCATCCAGTTAGTACAAATTTATTCCTCGAGGACACTGTTACATCACTAAGCAGTTGTAATAGTGGTAGAAATGCAAGATACCAGCTGAGTTATAATACAACAAGTGTTGGACAATGGCAAGTTTGGTTTACAACCAGCCGTGATCATAAAACCATCATGCCACGGTGGTGTGGACATGGATCACCCACTTACTGAGGAAATGGCTGTAAGCATATTGTTGCTTCCAGCAATTTAAATGCAGCTGCTGTTTTCCAAAAGTGCTAAAGAGGAAATGGCAGTAAGTATATTGTTGCTTCCAGCAATTTAAATGTAGCAGCTGTTTTCCAAAAGTGCTAAAGGGCCGATTTAGATGGTTTGACTTTTGCCCACGACTGTTCGGGCAACTCTTGTGGCACACACAACATGAATCACTGTAAAAATTGTAAAGAACTTGTGACTTCTACCACTGCCTCTGGTTATGACTTTTGGTTTTAAAACATGTTTCAAAGTCCTGCAACATTTTTTATAATGCACGACAATCATGCGCAAGTTGTAGCTTTGATTTACACGACACAACTAGCATCACAGGCTATTCGTCCGTATATCACATATCTCAAATATATATCACAAATCGGCCCCAATGATACTTCTGGAAGAAAACCTTACACTTACCAAACCACCCAGACTGTTCCTTCAGTGAAGCTTTAAGGACTACAAAGAAATTACAGTATTTCAAATTGTATTCATGCAGCAATTTTGGCTTTAAAACAACACCATTTGATCATTTCGGTACAGCTCAAACATGCACTCCAACAACAGAGTAACTACGAAAATACATAAAAGCATTTTTACTTTTCTAATAAACACATTAGAAAAGAACAATTATACTCTTGATCAAGTTCATACTCAACCACTTTTGCTATGCAATCAGTTTCAACAGCATATGCAGAAATTAGTGACTGTAAGAGACCTAAACGGCCATTCATTTTTCCTGGAGGGGGGAGGGGGGACTGGTAGTTTGGGGGTTACTGGTTGAAAAATATGACCGCCCAGGCACCTCGTCATCAAAAAGGTTCAGAGCATATCTAGCTGGATTCTTGAAAACGAAGCTACGAAGAATGGCAGCCATTTGACTGGAGTAAGCCCAAATGTAGGTGTACTCTGCATTAAGATTTTGCTTGAGTTTCAACTGGGGACGGGGCCAGTCATGTGACAAAGAAATGCAAATCAGGTTGCAAGTCTGTGCAAGCATGTGCCAAGAATGTTATTGAATGTTTCTAAAAATTTATTTTCATGTTTTCCATTTTGCAACTTCAATATACTAGTCTGCCGGCTTTAAATCAAGTCAACATATAGTACTTGACCACAACCCTTTGGTAGTTCCACCTTCTCTTTCTACATTCACTCATTCTTGACTGGCAGCTTTTAAGGGTAAGTAGCTGGCATTTGCTTTAGATTCCATGAAACAGATCTAAAGAGGGTGCTTAGTGGAAAAAGGACATGTAATGATCGATAAAAGGGCTTAACTGAGAATGGTTTAAATTACTAACAATAGCATGAAGCTTTTTTCCCTAAGTTACTTTCAATTAACTTCCAGTTTACCACAAATGATGGGTTGTGAATATTTTTTTTGTGCCCCCCCCCCCCTCAAAGTGACATTTCCTAGGGATGCCCCTCACTATTTGCCACTTTTTGTGTTCCCCTCCTGATAAAAAATGAACGGTCCCTTAGTGGACTATAATTTGTCTTTTCTTCTGTACCAAGAAAGCATACATGTAAATACATTGTGTAAGGCAACTGAATAGACAAAAAACAAGTAAAATATGTGCAAATGCATGTATAATTGATTTCTGTGTTTTATACAAGCTTTGAATATTGTTCCATAACTCTTATTGTAAGTCACTGTTTTGCATGATAACTTCAAAACTACAAATTAATGCAATCATGTACAATGCATCATGTAGATTTGGAAATAAAAGGTGCTTTATTTTATTCAGAATAATTGTTATAGTACTCACTTGTAAATTTAAGCTGTGAAAGTTGGCTGTAAAAAAGAAAATTTTTCATATTATAATACGTTCTATTCACTATCTCTGATTCATGAAGATTTTGATGTTTTATCTACATTTAACGGCACAGCAACACCTTTTTATGTGCAATTTCTGCTGTTTTTAACTGAAGACTGCAAAGAGACTACAGTAACACTGACTACAACAGAGAGCTTGGGACCAGAGTCTAAACAGTCTATCACAGAGATCCAGATGTGCACATAACAATACTGTACATGTGATAGTACATACAGGATATTACACGGCGGCGCGAAGATATGAATTTTATTTTTGAGTGGTAAAAACAATATTTTACAAATGAGCACAGTGGTATGAACTTGTGGTATGAATATGGTATGAACTTTACGAGAGGTCTATTTTCCACTAAAATACTCTTGTCTATAAAATAAAAATATTTATGTTCCTAGAGTACAACTGTAATTTATTACAGGAAATTTTTGTTGCAACTTTATTCTGCAATTTTGGCACAAAAAGTTCCTGTTATAATGCTAGTACCATTGATATTCTCCAAATTTGTGTTAGGTATACACGTATTACATTAAGAGTGGTAGGAGTGGAAATACTAAATGTGCCAGTGGATGAGGGAAACACTTTTTAAAATTTGGTATCAACTGATGTACATCTTACAAAAATTGATTTTCAAGGGAACATAATTTTGCTCTGATAAAGAGCTAATGCTCTAAATTACATTATAGTCACAAGAAATCTACAGTTACATCTCAAACTGCTCTTGTACTAAACTTGTGTTTTGTGTTACCTTGCAGAATTTGGCAGGGCAGGAATGTCATTCATGACACTTCTCACGTCGCTCTGAAAAAATGAAATATTAGAGAACAATCATCAGATGTAAAAATCAAAATATTGCGAGCCGACTCAAATGATAGTCCACAGTATTGAGCAAAAGTAATGCAAGGGAATTGCGACAAAATTCTTGGCTTTTCAGGGCTTTTAAATGAAATTTCGCTCACAGAGAAATTTTGGCGACAACTCGTGGAAATTTCGTGACACCAACTGTTTCACTGCACACAAAAAGTTCGAGCAATAATTTGTGCTTCTCAAATGTTTGAAGGGAACTTTCCAGCCATAATTCGGGCTGCTCAAAATTTGTCGGTAGTTTTTCAAGCGAACTTTCGCTTTCCTTGTCAATTCCCAAGCATTTCTCTAGCATTTCAGAATTTGACTCAATATAAAACA
Organism: Siderastrea radians; assembly: GCA_964017195.1. Taxonomy (NCBI): domain Eukaryota; kingdom Metazoa; phylum Cnidaria; class Anthozoa; order Scleractinia; family Rhizangiidae; genus Siderastrea; species Siderastrea radians. Next base: position 38,979,362 of record OZ024890.1, read on the forward strand.
TCTCTGTTGTGCTCAAACTTTCGAACGAAAGTTCCCAAGAACAAAGAACAAAATTCATACAATTCACTTTCAATACTTTTCCACAATACTACACAAAGACAAAACTCCTAGTAATAATAATCTTTGGCCCATATGTGTTGCTACCTGGGAATGCAAACTAGCTCTTCTCCACACTATCAAGGCCATTTCTCTTTAACATAATATATTTCAACCTGGGACTTAGATTTCTAAAGTTTTTGACAGCCCTCTGGCCTTCAGGCAGAAAACTTCCAGTGGAAACTTCCTCACAATAAGCTTTTATTAAAAAAGAATCCAACAGATAGATGAAAGTAATTCAATTAAGAGGGACTGTTTGGGTTCAGAGTGCAAACATTTTGCGTTGATCAAATTATTATTAAATTATTATTACTTTTATCATTCAACAAAATATTGGAAAGGACTTACAGTTGTTTTCACTTTACTTTACTGTGCGGTGTTGCGAAGTTCATTGGGAAATTGGGTACTAGGTTATGAACTAGCCACTTTCATTGCGAAGTACTGAATGTAATTGCGAACTTCGAAATGTAGTTGGCAACTTCATTCAAGTTGAAGTACAAGACCAACTTCATAAACCTAAAGTGGTACTCGCAGTGTTGTAGACGGGATGATATAGAGGAAGAAACAACAACAATCTTAACTCCATCTGTGTGAAGCATCACAGATTCTACGTGACAAGCATGATGGAGTCTGCAATTATTGATAATAACAACATCGCCTTCTGACAGCAAAGGATTCCTGAAAATTAAAAGGTTCTGGAAAGAAGTTAAGCAATTCCAGGCCCAGGCAATACGTTTACATGACTACTAAAAAACTGTGAAGTAAGTTCACTGACTGTATAAGTCACATTTGAAGCATACTGCCGAATATCCTTTGCACTTTGTTTGTGATGTCATGCTATTTGAAATAGCTTAAAATCCTCTAGCCACTTTCCACGATTTTGCATCGAGCTACAATTGGCAACGACTTCCCCTGTGACGTTAAAGTTTCCATGATTTCGCGAATACTAGACAGTAAGAATGAAATTACTTTATTTCGGCAGGAATTCAGTTGTTCTTCAGCATGAATGAAATTACCAACTACGTTTCGAAGTTCACAATTATGTTCGGTAATTCACAACGTTATTGGCTAGTTCACAACCTAGTACCCAATTTCCCAACGAACTTCACAATACTGCGCGGTAAAGTAACATGAAAACAACTGCAAAAAAAAAGGCTAACATAACTCCAACTTGCAACAATTTACCTCAGCCATGAAAAAAGAGGTCCTGCATCCGGACAGTTGCATAGTAGAGTGATTTCACAAACCCTGCTTCTTATATGCTAATAAGAATCATTAAATGCTAATGCGAAGAACAATAAAGAAAGCAGGCACCAAAGTTAAACCATTGTTTCAAATTTTAAACTGTGTAGAAGTTGGTGTGTTATATCCAAAGGGTTTGCATGGACAACAGAAAATGGTAACTCTTTTTTTTATATGGAAATGATGTTTCTCGACAGTTCTGATGTTGCTGGGAAGCATTACCCAGTCCTTACAAGATCTAGACTTGGACCTGGCATTGTAAAAATACATATGTTTACTATCTGATATCAGAAAACCTTAGATTTCTGACACAAAGCAAAACAGGCTCAAAAAGATCAAATTTCTTTTCAGAGATTAAACTGGGCTTTACATTTCAAAATTTCTGTACGTGAATAGACAGTTCAACAGTTTTGGGAAATAAATTTGTTCCTGTTTGGGCATGTTTTCCTGTATGGTCAATGACATTGATCTTCTCCAAATAGGTGGCGACATCAGGACTTTAAAAGAGGATCGCTTCCTTTTCAAAACACATTTCTCTGTTGCTGTCATCTATTAGTTGTGCAAACCATTCAGATATTTCTACACACCTGCACACTAGCATGTGCGCAATTAAGAATTTGAAACAATTGTTTTAACTTTGGCGCATGCATTTTTATTCTTCCTTGCATTAGCATTTAGTGATTCTTTTTAGCATATACCTATCTGGTTTTGCAAACACTCTAGTATGGTGGTAAGTATTTTCAAGTACAATAACCTGATTACATCAGAGCAAGGTTGAATGGTATGGCTGGACTTCCTCATCCATACTCCCCTGCACTTCAAGTATACTTGCATAAAAACAAAGATGAGGAGACAAGGTATCCAGCCATATCATACACCTTTTTTGTTGAAAAAAAATGCTTATTCTTTGAAATTTGTTTCCTTGAAATCTGAACTGTAATTTACAACTTTTGATGAAAGTCATGAAGAATAAGACGAGGGTAATAAGCTCTCATATTCACACTAATTTGGTGTGTATTGCATCATATAATGAACTGCTACACTAAAAACAGAAAATCAGTTATTTAAGTTTTTTCTCGATGGTTCTATTTTTCTCTCAACATACAACCAGACAAGTAAAAATAAGCTCATATTAAACAATTCAATTATTATGAGGTGCAGGTGATTATCAAATAACTACCACATTGACGAACAAGTTCATAGTTTTAACAACAAATGTTTATACAAAGAATTGCATTGTAGCACATTTTCAACTTGAACTATGAACCACATAAATTTAAAAATAAAATTAGATGGCAAGCAAAAAAACAACATATTCAGCAGAGAATACAAGAAAGAAAAATGTGTTGGAATACCCAAAGTAAGCTAAGGCTTAAGTATACCGAAAACAAATAGAGGTGAATTTTAAGGAAGGAAGTTAAGTCACGCTAAGCAATTACTACGATTGAATTTCATCTGGTATGAGAGCAAAGATACTTTATAGTTTCACATGATAATAACTTGATCGAAACTACCTGGACAGTCAAAGTCTAATAAAGATAACTGCAATCGCAAGTTTAAAATCACAAATAAGCTGATAACCTGGTTACAAATTAACGTAAGAATTCGAAAAGTTTCACCTTAGTTTGTATTTTAATGTCAATCATTACTCGCCAGGTTCGATCTGCCCAGTGACAAATCGGTAGAAAATTGTTCTTTACGTTGGAAAGAGTTTTCCGGTAAAGCAAAGGTAAACTTACCAAGTGTAAAAGCACGCCTTGAATTGGAATACAACTTGCAGATCAGGAAATGTAGAATATATTTGCCTCTTCTCGATCTAGTGTACGTACTTTGGCTGTGTTTCTAAATCCATAATTTAAGGGCCATCGACCCAAGCCCTGAAAAATATCCACCATTTAAAACAAGTTTACCAACTAATATCAATCAGACGTTTATCACTGCAAATAAAATCAAATATTGTGCGAACAACAACCGTATTTGCCAAACTATATCCAAGGAAGTAAGATTAAAATTATTAATGGTACACTAGAAATCTAAACTTCATTACATCGTAGAAGAATTGCGTTTACGTAGGTTTCCTGTCTCTTTCATTTAATAAAATAGAGAAGTTAACACCTGGACTTAGGGAATAATACGTTTAGTAAAATAGGTACAAGCAGTTTTGTTATCCTTCACGTTATGAGCGGATAGAACATTTTCCCATGGCTTCCTAAACTTGACCTCGAAACAACATGGCTCCCCATAATTCAACTATAAAACTGAATGCTACTGCAGTCAGATCGTTCAGAAATAACAACAGTGGTCTGTCAGAAGGCTTACCTTTCAATTATGAGCTCATCACTGGCAAAGACTACATAAAAACAAAAAAATATTTCCTAAACTGAAAACAGCAAAGTCACCAACACAACTTCAGACCGTCTTCGGCAGTGCTATCACGTGATATCCCAGAGAATGACGTCACTACTTCTACTCACTCCTCCCTGCTCAGACCGCAGATTTCGAGCAGGATCTCCCCTTCTCCGAGCGGGGGAGTTGGGAGGCCCGTCTGTGGGGGCGTTGGAGACTTTTGGGGAACTTAGCAACAAATTCGAACCTCTATGGTGGGCGAAATCTGGGAGCTTAGATTTATGATGCCCCAACTCTCGGCTGCGGGGATGATTCGCACTGCATAAATTATCGCCAACGCATATGAGATCAACAACATGAAGAAATTGTTATTACTGAAGTGCAACGGCGTAGGGAATGTGCCAAGTGTGAAGCAACCGGCCTTGTGTAAAGAACATCAGCGGTGTGTTGAGGGTGTTTGGTTTTCGTTGAACAGCAATGAACTGTGTAACTTACCCGCCCACCCTCCCACAATTTCTTTTTTCGCACTATTGTCGCCGAATTTTCCCCCAATCTTGTGGAGGGGGGCAGGGGGAAGGGAGACCGGGAGAAAAGGGGGCTGGAGGTGTACGGGCGGCGGGAGAAGAAGGGGCGGGAAGCGGGAGAAAATTAAAGGGGGGAAATTACGCAACATTGCGTAATATTTCAAAATCGAAAAAATGCAAAAAGGCGGGAGCCAACAAATACAGGGCGGGAACTTGGATTAAAGGGTACGGGAAGCGGGAGGTTTAAACCTCCCTGTCCCCCCCACCCCAAATCTTACTGCTACATTTTTTGCTTCAAGCAAGGCGAGAGGAGATTGGGAGCGATTGTTTCGATTGCGTGATATGTTAAAATTCATCAGTTATAATTTTGTGCATGAAATAGTCCATCCGACAAATATTTCTATGAACAGAACAGTAGAGCACAATGCGGAAAATCCAGGAGAGAAAAAAAGAACTGTTCAAAGTACCGGTGGTAGATCTAATCTTTGGCGTGAAGCGAAGTGCGATGTATTTAATTAAAGGCATGCAGCAAATGAGCCATGATTATAGTGATTATGATCTTTTCCCTGTTCATATACAGTTCAGTAATGGTTGGTTTAGAAAAAACTTGTGGATTATCTAGTTACAGCATTTATGAGATAGGTGATTTCTCACTAACTCTCATTGTGTTGGTGGCTACGATACGCTGATGAGCTCCAATAAGAGCGAAACAACGTTGTCCGTATCTGCCTTCTAGTCATGAGCGCTTATCATGCCAGGTCTTGTTGACTGTGGTGTTGTGTTGAGAACTGCGTTGCCTTCGGGCAATGTTTTTTTAATCAGTCCTTGCAGGGTACAGTTTATTTATATTTTTGACTGATCACGATCTATTATGATCCGACGTGGCTCAAGTATGATCGTACACGGTTTTTGCAATTTTTCATCAGAATGTTTATTGCCCGGGGGGGCACTCAACAAATTTTTGTACGGGGAGCCTCCTCCCCGAGGTCCAACCCCTTACCCTTTTATATACCATTTTTGACAGAAAAGGTACCCCTTTCACATACCTGCATCCCTTTTTTAAACCCTTGGAAGGAAGTCTTCTTGTCGTTTTCATGTAGCGTTTAATAAATTAAAATGATACAGACATAAGGTGCATCTACTCGAAATATTTTAATTAAAAGCCCTTTTAAATACCTAAATGACAGATTTCCCTACCCTTTCATATACCTCAGCTCGTGAAATCCCTACCCTTTGATATGCCTGAAGCCTGAAAAAGGGACCCCTTTCGGGCGGGGCCTCCCTGTAATAGCCCATTATAGGGAGTACCCCCCCGGGGTTTATTGTCTCCAGCGCTGACTAACTGTTGAAAGAACTAAACTGATAAAGTGCGTCTTCAAGTCTTGTCGGGTGTTTAGCTTCCCCCTAACATACTGGGGATTTTGTTAGAAAAAATCTCCCACCGGTGGGGAAATACGAGAAGCTTGAAATGGACAAGCAAAGCCCCCATATCAGTCTGGGGTACCCCCCTACCTTGTGGAAGCCAAAATACTAAAAATCATAAAATCAGAACAACGAAAGTCGTTATTATTTTTTTCGGATTACTATCGTTACTTTCGGGAGCTCGCTACTTTCTGTGTAACAAAAAGGTAAACTGCGCATGGGCTAATATATCTGAGCATTAAAAATGGCGACATACGCGTCAAGTTATCCGTGAAGGGTGTTTTAATAAGAATTTTTCAAAGAGATGCATATTCAATCATCCCAACTCTACACATGTATTATGTACAGTAGAACAGCTGTGTTACTTCCAGGGTTACTTGCATTTTGCAAGTTGGTTCCATTGTATTACAATTGAGGGAGGGGAGGGTCTGATGTGTAATAGAAAAGGATACTGATAAAAAGGTGTTATGACAAAGTACTGCGGCAAAGCCGGTATGTTTGTCTAAATCTTATTTGAAAAGTGTTCTTTTCTTGAGTATAAAAGCTCTACACAAAGTAAAACAGCTCCGGTTTTCAAACGTGGGAGGGCTCAGGAGGCATGGAGCAGGAGAACCATTAGAGTAAATTCTGTTTTCTCAGATTGTTTCAGAGCTTATAAATTGTGTAAAGGGACATTTGTGTGAGTAAACACAAGCTGACCTGTTCCGCGGATTTTTAGCTGAAAATTCAAGTCAGGGAACGAAGCTTTGCCCACTGTCAAGCTCCCGAAAATGTAAGCTAACCTTACCTCTCACCCTAACCGACAAATTTGTCCCTCCGAAAACAAAAGCAATTTTAACGGATGCATGAAAATGCACAAACCGGGTACTCGAGGTTATGAAAGTTTGAGATGGCGTTTCGCCAAAGAAAATTCCAGTTTTTCATCACAGTTGATTTCGAATTTCTGAGACCGTTAATTCCTTTCCAATAGATATTCCCCCGAAACGGTCCCATGTCCCTTACAGAATAAAACACCTTGCCGCGCCTTGCTACACGCCAGTGGCTAGTCTCCTTTGCAGCTGTTTTGTGACTGACGAGGTTTCAAACTTAGATCAAAAGCCGAAGGCGGATTTATTGGCCTTGTACAGGCTTTACAGCGAGGGGCTTGCCGGGAAAGATGATCATATCACTATAAGTTTGTTTCTTCAAGGGTATTTGGCAGAGTCTAACCCAAGCTTCCCCAACGATCGTGTCCGATCTCTTTTTGTTTCGGTTCGGTATGGCCGAGTAGTGCGACCTCTGAAACGGACTGACTCCTGTAACAAAATGACTACTCAATCAATTAAGGTCATGTGAAGTCACACTTTGTTGGAGATAGCGGAGGCTTCAAGATAGCAGAGTTCAACACAGGCAAAGTAAATGATTGAACAATTGTATTCTAGATAATGGGTTTCTTGAATACCAGGGTTCCAAGAAAGGGGGGCGGGAGTCTACGTATCCTCCAATACTCTACGAACTTCAATCATTCTCCAATATTCCTGCGAAGTCAGCGGAATCGGCTTCCAGGCCACCAAAAAAGTGAAGCTCACAACAGAAGTGCAGCGCCAACCCAAACTCACCCTGCTAGCAGAGCCTTTCCAAAACTAAAATTCTTGGGGGGTCGACACGATGGTTTGTTCCAGTGGATAGTCGCCCGCGAACGAAAAACGATAAGAGCGGAGATATAAAACGAGAAGAGGCCCCCCGCACTCAATATTTTTCGTTCACGTACGACAACAGGCTATCGACACGTGTATTTTTAAGACACCCTGGGAGCTCGCGAACTTACATTGGTCCCAGACGCTTTTCTTAAACGAAATTCAGCCTCGAAGCGCCGACAAGCTACTAATAAGCTACGCACAGCTCAACTTCGTTTCAGAAGAAAACCCTCTGGGACCGGGGTAACAAGACCTCCTTGAAATTAAATTTGTGTTTTTATCGAATCTTCCTGATTATTGCAAGCGTCTAACGTTTTCACGTGCAGATTGAAACTCAAGCTGAACGCACAGAACTTAGACTGCGAGCAGTCGTTCTATTTTCCTCAGATCTTACGCGTGTGTAAAATTATACAAACCAACGGTTAAACGAGGAGGGATTGGGGTAAGGGTGGAAAAGCTTCGATCTTTTCGTAATCTCTTGGCGCTAACAAAAATTAGGAGAAGAAAGAGCCTACTCGCATTCTACTCAAAACAAGGTCACCAGACACAAACTAAAGCAATGAACAAGCGGTTTTACTCTTTAACCCGTTGTCAAATTTTTGCTGTAAGCGCCAGGCGTTTCTCGCCATCGCGACCACGCGCAATCTTAGTGTCTCATTTTTTCTTCTAAAGATTGACTTCTAGCCGACGACTTCTCCACCGAAGACACCCAGGGTATCGCTGTGCTGTAGACGGTCTGTAGGCCGACAAAATCCTCCTGTGAACGCAACCATAGAGCCCGGAGTAGAACAGGCAATCAAGGGAAAAGGGTAAAAACACAAGAAAGACGCAATTCAACACAAAGTTGGGGGAAGAGACACACAGTTGTAAGAGCGCCATTCATTCGTCTGTCCCTGATACAAATTTAAGCCCTATGTAGGGTAGCGTAGGGGGAGACCTCAAACGTGAATAGTGATCTGAAATGTAACTAGTGAGTGGGTTTTAACAATACAGCCTCCTAGTCCTCATCTGTTATTAACCTCATCCTTTAGAAGTCGACTTTGTTGGCCTATTGAGGTTAACTTTGTTGACCTGTTTTCATGGGCGATTTTTGTTTCCCCTTTTAGTGCAAACTCTCGGAATTACGTACCTATGTAACTGTAACAAGGGCGAATTTTGTTGCGGTGTTATGTATATCAACAGAAGAAACTAGCATCGATTTTCTTTACAATTTTACTGTGATTTGATTGCAATTTTGACGTAAGCAGTGACCATCAGCAATTCAAAATCAAAACAAAATCGCCATGAAATGACCTTACATGTAAAACTGCAGCGAGAATCTCCGCTACCCTACAAAGTCTAAGGAGAATGGCAAGGAGACAAGTGTTAAGTAGACTATCATAATGTAGCACCATGTCTTTGCAAAGTCTGATGTCAGAGCGTGGCCAACACTCGTGTGTAAGACACCAGGAATCCCATAAATGCTTGTCCAGCACCCCAGAGAAATGAGGCATACCGGGGCATGGTGAAGCGAGCTGTTTGATACACTGCAGCTATTGTAGCACCTGTCAGAACACAAACAATCAGTGTTAATGTATGTATGTTATAGGGCCACAGGCAAAACGTTTTACGTATCCCACAAAATAAACAAAAGACAATAAGAAACTATTTAACACTGATTACATTCTCTCCTTTTGCTTACTTAATATGACAATTCAAATTTATTTCGCAGGTTTTGCTACAAAGTAGGAAAGTGTCGTGCAATTGAAGTTGATTGATAACGACCATAACTAAACAAGAATTCAATTTCTTAATTTATATTATTGTGTCTAGCATTCTAGAATAGCTCATGCTTTCAGGACTTTCTATGGCCCGATGTCACAGCAGATTTGGACCTCCTGGTCTAAATCCGCTAGCGGATATGGACCCCCTCTCGCAGATTGGGACCCCAGTCAGTAAGGCCATCAGTATTGTGATACGTTTTTAGAACTAGGAATATACATATTATTTTTGCTTTCAAGTATGACAGTTTTTTAACAAATTAGTTTCTGCGTATGACAGGAAAATCAGCTGTTAAGCCGTTTACTGTATTTTATAAGCCAAACGAAATGGTGTGTTGGCAAGACTGAAAAGCAAAAAAGTCATTTTGGTGGTGTACGCAAATAGTCAGATTCTCTTTTCAAGTTGACAGTGGTAGCACAATGTTTTACAGGGGGTGCAAACCTGCTAGAAGATTTGTACCCCCTGGGGTCCTTATCCGCTAGCAGATTTGGACTGGGGGTCCATTTCTAGGGTGTCCAAATCTGCTGGGACACCAGTCCCACTTTTTAACAGTCAGAGAAAACTCAAAAGCCTGCTATCGATCACGGTTTGTTTTTACTCGTGATCATTGTATATTTATGGCAAATGCTTATTTTCAAACATTTGATTTTATTGCCCTTGCCTTTATCTCTTCAGGTCAAAGAATCTCACAAATTAAACATTTCAGGAACAATTATTGCATTTTCCCAATATTTTCCTGTTTAAAACTCACTTGTAATTACTCCTCCAGTCACTGGATAAAGAAACCCAATGAAGATTACCAGAAGAGGGAAGAACACTCCACGTGAATGTTTTCGTAACGCAAGGAAAGCAACACAAGCTGAAATACAGTGGATGAACACTGATGTTGCTAAACACCAAAGGAATATCTGATACCACATTTCTGCAATAGCAAATAATGAATCACCAATAAATAAATGATATGTTAACATTTTTATTTTCGTTTGCCAGTTCTGGTCAATTTCTTTATTTTCAAATATCCAAATCTCAATGAGTTTTTTGGTATTTATTTTAAAAAAAAGCTACTTTTAAAAAACCGGTTATGGATATTTTGTTCTTTTTGAAATCAAGTCGCTTTCAATTGAATAAAAAAAAGTGAAGCCTGCCAAAAGCAATCCAGTTTATGGAATCTTAGGACGATACAGTTGCATATGTAAACACAAAGTTATTCCCCCACCCTGACTTCCCAGTACCCATAGTTTGCATCAACATTTTTAGGGATCTGAAAAGTAAAATAATTCAGCTTTCCAAAACGCATTAACCAGCACTCATGTCACCAAGACACTAAACCACTGACCAAATGGCCTGCAGTTGCTCAGAATCATAACATTTCAAAAACTTCACTGTTTACACCTCCCCACCCTTAAATGACCACTGTGTTACCACTCTTTTTTCTCAGGAATGCAGACAACAATGAAAGACAAAGACAATGTTGTAGATTCATAGGACTGAAATGTGTCTGGGCTATGACTATGATCTGCACCTTGAATACTGAAAAACAAGAAATCCAGCACAAAATTGACACAGCCCTTAAATAGTGATTAGGCTTTTCCAATCCCTGTATGTTCCCTGTGAAGACAATGCCGAAACCAAACCTTAAAACACTGACCTCTGTTACAGTCTCACAACTGAAAACCAACATGACAACTACAACACCACCATGGATTCACAGTAGGCTCCCTTATTGTTTTACACAGACTATCAATTTTTGGCACTCTGGAAGAAGTACTGATTTTTTAACATCTTAAAAAAAAAATGTGTTAATCTGAATTGGGATACAATATGTTTTTGTTTGACAGCTACATAGCAATTGTTCATATTTGACTATGACTATGACTATGTAGTATGTTCACTCGCAAAAAGAAAGCTAACATCTTTAAAGTGAAGAAAAAATGTAGAGAAATTATTGTTTTCAAGTCTTGCGCTAGGTTCGAAGTTAGTAATGGGCCAGAGGAATGCCATATTTTCACTGAACCATCTCGTAAAAACCGACAAAGACGACAACATTTTCCCGCGGCAAAGCCAAACAACTGGTGCGCCGGCTTTCCGGGAAAATTTGTGCTGACGTCTGACATTACTCTTGTTGAATAATTATAAAAAACCACAGTCTATCAAGAACACCAATTTTCTCAGGCTACTGATTGTCAAAATGTTCACAAGGAGCTATAGTCACTAGAATGGTGCTCAGTTTGACAGTTTTAAAATGAATTAGTCTTTTAAAATTAAGTGAAGTACGGCCGATTCATTCTATTTTCGAAATGGTCATCTCGATCGTCTGTTGTGGATCATGTAGATGGTCAAACTCTTTTTAAAACAAGTTGTAGCTTGGACAGGAAACTTAAAAGAAACTGGAGATATTGAGAATAAGTTGGACAAGATCTCTGAACCCGATGGTGCTCTAATATATCTAACAGTTTTCATAAAAATAACAGTATCGGCTCGGCGTAAAATCTAGCAAGCACAGCTGAAAGCCGGACTAGCACAAAAAATAAGTTTGTAGACCGAGTATCCAACAAGTTTGCCTGCGCCATTTTTGAAAAGTCAGCAAAGTCGTGCGCTTCGCTCATCGTGACATCACGATGGCCAAGATCATCCAGACAACAAATCGACGAGTTCCCCCCCCCCCCGGGCCTTGCTGTCAGTGAGTTCAAAATGGCGGGCTGATTTGGCTAAGACTGAGGGTGCTAGCAAAAAGCCTACCAAAGCCATAGAATTTTCACCACAGGTTACCCAGTTTTTTCTTTTATATCATAAGATTTTAAGAGATTTTTAGGAGTTTTTATGGGATTTTTGTAGCTAGGCCCAAATCAACCCTTTGTTAACACAAACACTTTGAACAGCGGCTTTTCAAAGAGAATTCAGAATAAATTAAGGTCGACCATGAGCTGTTTGCAAGAACATTTTGGCAAAAAACGTGAATAAATACAGGAGCTATTTCAGAACACTCGGCCACTGGGTGGGACAGTTAGGGATGAAGGAACGCCGGCTACAACGACCTCCATTTTTTCATTCCTGCGGCCGCTGGCGGCAGTTAGACAGTAACTCCCACAGGAATTGACATAATTTGACGAAGACATTCTGTTATAACATTGAACTTGGTTGCAGCAGGAGCAGGTTGCGAAATTGTCTTGAAACCAGAGCAAGAAATGGCAGTTAGAGTTCTTCTAAAGGAAAGAGATGTTTTAGCGGGATTGTTAATGCGATAACCGTCCTAAAAAGAAGAGATTTTGTCATTGACAGAGAAGATTTCAAAAAGCATTGCACCGTTTTGTGCGTGAATTTCAAGGCAGTGTAAGTATCTGTAAGTGGAATGAAGACTCGCCTTTTGAGAACTATAAATCAGAAGAAGCCCTAGGAAACACTCAACAGCTTAAACCGGCAGGGGAAGCAACTTCCCATACATTCTCTTAAATGAAATCCAAACGATGTTCTCACAACTTGCAAAGCAATCTGTGAGGTTCTAGTCAGCGGATATGCCTTCTGCACGTGTGCAGATGTTGCATATTCCAATGGAACACAGTCGCTGAAGAGAAAAATTATGACGGCCAAAGGCGGCGGATTCGGTTTTGTCTTTTTGTTTAGGTAATTCACGAATTGATCGTATTTTAGACTTTTATTCATCCTTGGAGACCCAGGGGCAGCTAGTCAGGACGACGGGATTTTCATGGGCAAAAGTTTACAACAAGAGCGGGAGAGCCCCTGGGCACTTACTCTTACCGAACGAGTTCCAGAAGCGTTTGAAATCCCGCCTTCTGATTGGCCAGAAAAATCTTTTTCTGGCCAATCAGTGAAGAGGAACAGCCGGCCGACTCTCATGTCTTCTTAAACGAGGTTGTTTTCCTCATTGAACGCCGTAGTAGCGTGGCCCGTTCAACGGGAACATTTTTGAGGAGAGCTTCAGAAAAAAAAAAAAATAAATAAATAAACAAAGTCGAGGAAATCACAAACTATAACGTGGCTGCAAGAAAACAAACACTCACTGGGATTTTTCACAGCCGACTTATCGAAAGTATCGTAAATTTTTAGAGCTAGCGACTTCCCCTTTCTCAAGTGTTGCATGAAGCTAACAGCTACTCCAGTAAACGATGTTACTAATTATTTCTCCTTGTTCATTGAACTACGTCTGAAAGTTTCCACGGGAATCTCCGATGCACGGGACACGCAACTATGTCGATCGGGCGTGGGAACCACAGTTAACCAAAGCGTAATATGAGTGTTTGTATGGAGCTAAAATTCGATCGAAAATAATCAGTGGTTTTCCGCTGAAAATGCATTAAAATGGAAATACAGTTTGAAAAACATTACCTGCTGTGTGTTTGCTGTGTTTTTATTGCTTTTCCGAGCTTCTGGAGGCCAATCTGGGCAATTTTCTGCTTAACGGTCGATGCGACGTCATGTCACGTACTAGAGAGAACTAGTTCTCTCTAGTACGTGACATGACACGCTTGATCAACATAGTTGCGTGGCACGTGCATCAGAGATGGAAAGTTTCAGACGAAGATCAACGAAGAAGGAGAAATAATTAGTTACATTGGAGAAAGGAGAAGTTTGCAATTTGCAATACCTTCGATAAGTCAAGAGTTGAAATACCAGGTACTATAAGAAGCAAACCGAAACCGATGAATAATAAACAACTCGATCCATATGAATACAGCCTTTGCAAAACAAAACGAGGTATAAAATAAACCAAATAGAGTCTAACTCTTCACAGATTTTTCGGGGAAACAATTACTTCTGCATAATGGTTTATAATAAGATCGAGGTGATGAAAGAAACCAAAAGGGTGAGAGTATTACAAACAAAATAAATACTAGAATCCGGCAACGGATTATAAACCAACTGTAATTGCGCCCGCATTTGAAAAATATCCCAGCAGATTAAGTCTTCACAGACTGATATTCAACTTCAAGTCTTGAAATAAACTTGTATAAGTCTTTGACTTTGAATTTGAAATATTAGTGTCGGGTTTGTCAGTGTTTATCTTGAGTTTATCAACTCCAGTTGAGAACCTCACACTCGTATATAAGTTGCAACGTTTTGGCGTTAAATGAGATTTGACGGCTTACTTTTATTTGTACAGTATACATTTAGTATCTACAGCAGATTGGAACCAACCGAGCATTTCAAGGGCGCGGAGCCTTCCCTTTTATAGGATCGCTCCGTGTTTAATTGGATGACCTGAAAATCGGTGGGCGGAGATGAAAAAATGGGGTCTTCATAGCAGGCGTTCCCTCATCCCTATTAGAGATTGGCTACCGCTTGCTCACACTGTTAGCTTTTGTCACCTGTGTATATACGATTACCTTATAGTTATTCATTTTTCCCCAGAGGGGTGAGGGCATGGAACCTGTTATCAATTGCAAGCGAGGCAATTAACGCTAAATCATATACTGTCTTATTAAAAAAATTATAAAGGAAGCAGCCTTACAGACTGTAAGCACTTTTTGCCTTGAGAGTGTATTCGATTTTTTCATTTTTTAAACTTATTTAGCTCTTGTTATTGCCCGTAATTTGTTATTTTCATAATTTATTTATTTTATAACCTCCTGTCATTTATAGTGCACCTAAGACCGGGAACGACTTACCACCAAACGAATGCAACGTTCCTTGAACGTCCATCGCGTCCACATTGTTTTCTATTCCATAGAGCACCGTGTGTCGCACCCTCTATCTTATCCTCCAAGGCCGTCTCCTTCCGCACAGACTTTTGGTCAGAGTCCTGAACCTGGAAGCCCGTAATATTTGCCGACTTTCCCATAATATTCTCCTAAATGACAGCCGTCAATCCGTTTGGTCAGCGCCACCCCTTCGTGTTTGACAGCACACAAAGGGCACACAAAGGGACAGTACAAGATTCTGAGCACATATTTATACAGTGCATAACGATCGAAGCGCATTTTCAGATGTAGTAGGAAACGGCAGGCAACAGGAACGATAGTTTGACGGTCTTTGGATTCTTGTTACTGGTGAAGGGAGCCTTGTGTAGTGTAGCAGTTTACGTGGTGCGTTTGTACTGGTTTGTAAGCTTTAATATTGCTACGTTTTATTAGGCGTACACGTTCTTGTTTTTTTGCTCGTTAAAATCGTCGTTACTTTGGGTGTGTGAAATGTCGGCATAACTACAGAATACAGGGCCAATTTTCTAGGTATATGTTTTTCAGGTGGCTCGGTGGTTTGCCAGTTGTTTTTATAGTCTTAGTGGCTCGTTCTACCGAAATGTCTATTTAGTCATCTATTAGTTGGACTAATTGATGACCTGAGCATTCGATTCTTCAATTAATGCAAGTTTAGTAGTAAAAACTGTTGTGATCGATTACTTTAAAAAAAAAAAAAACAGTTTTTCTGGTTATCAGTCGACAAAGATGTTGTTTTTCAGTTGCTCTCACGAAAAGCTACCGCACGTCAGCTTTCAATTTCTTAACGGTAGCCAATTTGCTTATCAACTTAGTTGGTCGTAGTTACTAAAAGAAGGAATGAGCTACAATGATCTACAATGACCTACAATGACCTACAATGACCTACAATGAGCTACAATGCGCAACAGCTATCAACCACAATTGCCTACAATGAGCTACAATGAGTTACAATAAGCTACAATGAGCTTCAACGACCTACAATGAGCTACAATGACCTACAAAAAGCTACAATGAGCTAAAATTAGCTAGAAGGGGTTAATAGTATCACCATCCTTACCTTTTTATACCGTAGAAAGGTCGGTCCTGCAAGAGGAGAATTAGCGACCACCCGATCACTTCAGAAAATCACCGGAAGTAAATAAAGGCCGTTCTTTTAAGAATTAACTTAAGCATGCCATATTTTACGATTTTACGTTATCTTTTAACCGGAAGTGGCCTCGCTCTTTTGTCGATGACCTGTCACGGGCGTAACAGAAAAAAGTGCTCGCAAGGTAGTACAGGCCATGTGATAACGTGTCATCTTAGTACTCGTTTTGGTGCGTCAAAATATTCGCTAATTCGCACTCTAAAATGCTATTTCGAATAATAAAACAAAGATGATATAACAGCATAATCTGATTTATGCGGCGCTATCGGAGGCAACAATAGATAGTCGTGATTTTCATAGTCAGGCCGAGCTTATCACCTCGCTGTTCAGATTTTGGCCTCTTTTGCTCCTGAGCTCACAAAGGTCATTTTTTAATTTTTTCCCTCCCCGATCGGCCGGCCTAGCTCACTTCTAATCTTATTTTGTTATCATCATAACATGTATAGACGAAGTTAAAGTATTTTGGCCTTTAAGGCCCCACATGGATTATGTTCGGAAAATTGATTTTGTTGACAAGAAAATTATCAGGTTTTGATTCACACAATAAACCACCACCCGGTTTGGCCATTAACTTCTAAATATTGGTCTTGTTTTTATTTGGTTTGCTATTTTCCTTCTTATGGGTGTATGTTGCGTCTTCTTCAATGACAAAGTGATCTCAAGCGAGATCCGCTGCATAAATAAATAACTTTATTCCCGGCAAAAAATATCATCTTTCAAACATTTCACTTATGCGCATGAAATAAAAGTGTTAAAAGTATAATTTTGAAGCATTAGTCTCCGATTTGCATAAATTAGTTTGTTCAATCAAGCGTGTCTGTAGGTTTTTAAACCTGTTTTCTCTTCTCATAATACGGTTAAGTTTCAGTTTACGAAGTTGTGTCCATGATTTATATCATTCATTCCAACAGATTTTCCAGCTGAAAAAGATTTCTTCCTTGGTTTTATCAAATACAGGAACATGTGGCATGAAAATTTGTTTTTAAAAAACAATGACCTTTGCCCTCGTTTCGTCTTCAATCCTGACCATGGCTGTCCTCAAATTGTTGAGAATGATAGCATGTGTTGTTTTGTCCTCAGAGTATGTCATAAAACACACAAATGAACTAGAATAAGACTTGTCATTTCAACAAAAGTCAAGCACGCAATGCGTGCCTATGTTCTTCTTTTAGTAACCAACAAAATAATGTGGTCAATGTTCAAGTCAGTTCCTCACAGTAACATTCTCTTTTATTTCCACACTGTTTGTCATTAGTTGTTAACTTGTCTTTACTTTTTTGTAAGTTGCTTGTTGTAAGAATCTGGAGAAAAAATGGGAGATGAAAGTCCTACCATCATTTGTTCCTCTTTGGAAATTGAAAGTTTTGATCCTCAACACAGCGTACGTAAAGAAGTAGGTCCTTCCAGGGCATCTTCATGTGCCATGTCGTGTCATGCACCGCAGAAAAATACCATATCTGACAGAAAACAATCACGTCCAGCAGATCGAATCTGTTGTTTTATGAAGTCAGTGAAGGAAAAAGGGCTATCATCAACAGAGAAGAATGTAAGAAGATACTACAAGCAAATGGAAGAAACTAAAGCTACTTTTGAACAAATAAATGCACAGAACCTTGGAACAGTGTCCGATGTCTCTACAAGACATGATGGAAAGTTAAAAGTATCCATTGCAGTGAAGATGAGCTTGTTATTCAATACTGCATTACTTATTGCCAAAGCGGTTGCTTCCTATCTTTCTGGCTCAATGTCAATCATTTCAAGCTTAGTAGACAGTGCTGTTGATTTGGTCTCTGGTATTGTTGTGTGGTACACAACTCGTGCCATCAAAGGCACCAACTACTATGAGTATCCTGAAGGAAAAACACGTTTGGAGCCTATCAGTATTATAGTTTTAGCAGTGATCATGGCAGTAGCCTCCATACAGGTCATAATCACATCTGTTACAAAGATCATTGAACAATCAGCTGACCCTGATATCTCACTTGCTACAATTGTCATTATTGGTGCAACTATTGTAGTCAAAATGGGTTTATTTCTCTACTGTAGACGTATTAAAAGTCCATCCACAACTGTCTTAGCACATGATCACAGAAATGATGTCATGTCAAATGCTGTTGCTTTGGGATTTGGTTATCTTGGATATAAAGTATGGAGCAATGCAGATCCAATGGGTGCTATTTTAATAAGTATTTACATATTTGTTGGCTGGTTTAGAACTGGCAGGGAACAAATCCGTGACTTGACTGGGCATACTGCTTGTCCAATGATATTACAGAAACTTCTGTGGGTTTGTATGAACCATAACAGGAGAATTCAGTTCATTGACACTCTACGAGCCTATCATTTTGGCTATAACATTCTTGTAGAGGCCCATATTGTTTTGCCTCCAGATATGAGCCTGCAGGAGGCTCATGACATTGGTGAATCTCTTCAAAACAAACTGGAGAGTTACTCTGAGGTAGAAAGAGCCTTCGTACACATTGACTATGATTATGAACATCATCCAAGTATGGAACATAAGATGGGACAACCACAGATGGGCACTGTTCAGCTGGCTATTGATGACAATTTAGGATGAGGTTTAACTACAGATAAGGACTACAAAATGTAGGAGGCTGTACTGTTAAAACCCACTTTAGAGCCTGTAATCACTAGTTACATTCCAGATCTCCCCCTACCCTACCCTACATAGGGCATAAATTTTATATCGGGGACAGACAAACGAATAGCACTTTTACAAAAATTATTATTATTTTCGTGTGTGTGGCTCTTAATAATAATAACTTTATTTAAGTGTCAGAGTATTTAGCACGGCAGTGCTAACTGGAGACACTTTAAACCTCTGAAAGTAACCTGACAAATGAAACATAAAGATTTTAAAAACCCCAGCTGGCGGGAGGCTTACCAGTTGGCTATTTACAAGTGTGACCGAGGACTTGAACCCAGGACCTCCAGATTACAAGTCCAGCCCCTTAACCACTTGGCCACGCAGCCTTCGCCGTCCCCCGACTTTGTGTTTACTCACGTTAGTGGGTGATTTTAGTGAAATGCAAGCTTATCACTTTAATGCTCAAGAGTGCCATATGGCACAAGATGCCATTACATGCTCAATATTTGGTCAATTTGAGTGAAATTTGCACGACTGGAAGATCTTGGAAAGATCTGCACATTGAAGGCATAAAAGAAATTGAATCCCCCTCCTATAAGAGACTTGATTTACCACCTCTCCAACTTTTGGAACATTTTCCCTTTGTACTTTAAGGTTCAAATTGATATCTGACAACAAGCAGTGCACTGAGAGCTGCAAATTTAGCTATAGTTTAGGGCCATAACCAATATACTCCTGTCCATTCACAAGAGCTACCAGGATTACAGTGTTGCTAATAGTGTTGTTGCAAATGCATACAACATTTATTTTCTGGAATGATGACTGTAACCAACCACAACGACATGCTAGATCTTTTAGTGTAACTACACAGTCACACAACAGTTGGAACACAATCACCATTCAGGTAGCATTTAAGGTTTTTTGTAGTGTAGGTGCCTAACTGTAAACCATTCAGTATCTGGATTCTAAGATTATTTGTGCTTAAAGGTCAACTTTGTTGACTTATATTGAGGTTAACTTTTTTGACCTGTTTTTCGTGGACAATTTCTCAGGTACAAAGTACAATGGGTGTATACCTACCTGTAACTGTAAAAAGGGCAAATTTTGTTTCAACATTAAGTGAATCAACAGAGTTTAACCTGCCGTCAATTTTTTTTGTACAATTTTATTGTGATTTGATTGTGGTTTTGATGCGATGTGAGCAATGAGCTTGTATTGTTTACGCTCTGCCCAGCAATTTGAAATCACAATAAAAAAATTCTCGCTGCAGTTTTAAAAAACTGCAGCGAGAATCTCTGCTATAATTCAAAGTCAATGGCAAAGAGACAAGTGTTGAGTAGAATATCATATTTTATTATGTAGACAAGAGTGTTTTCGTGGAAAATAGACCACTCGTAAAGTTCATACGAAACTACATCTGGGACCTGAGTGGTGTATTTTCCATATCCTCACTAGTGAGGATATCGATGATGTCATTTTTCGCTTTTACACTGTTGTTTGTGCAAAAATACTCTTGTCTATATAATAAAAAGAAAATTACACTGGCTTGAAGATATGAATTTTATTTTCTCGTGGTAAAAAAACAATATTTTACTCGCTGCACTCGTTCGTAAAATATTGTTTTTACCACTTGAAAATAAAATTCATATCTTCGCGCCGCCGTGTAATATTCTCTATGTAGCACCATGTCTTTGCAAAGTCTGTTATCAGAGTGTGGCCAACACTCATGTGTAAGACACCAGGAATCCCATAAATGCTTGTCCAGCACCCCAGAGAAATGATGCATAACGGGGCATTGTGAAGTGAGCTGTTTGATACACTGCAGCTATTGTAGCACCTGACAGAAGACAGACAATCAAACAGTGTTAATGTATGTATGTTATAAGGCCACAGGCAAAACGTCATACCCCTGTTTTTTTCCCACAGGCAAAACGTTATACCCCGTTCCGGCATTTCCAGAGGTTCCGCGGTCTGCTGTTCCGCACTTTAGTAACACCGTGGCTAACATACGAAACGTCTATCTATTTAACAATTATTCGCCAAAGGCGAAGTAAATATTGGCGAATATTTACTGAGCCGAAGGCATGGTAAATAATTGCCAATATTTACTGAGGTGAATAATTGTTTCTGTATAATTTTGAGATGTGGACATCAAAAAGTGTAAAAAAAACAGCTAAAACTTGACAAACAACACATGAAAAAAGTAACTTAGCTTAGCAGCTGCGCCTTGGAATGTTATATTAACCAGGTAGCGCGGTGAATATAGTATTAAACTTATACTAAAGAACTTTAGTGAGCTACAACAACCCACAACAATGGCATGGAAAATATCACATGCATTGTCATGCCCTGCTCTAAATAACGTTGTTGTAGTCTTTTAGGTCGCTGTTTTAGCTGATAGGTCGTTGGACGTGTATCTCCTTGTAGCTCATTATCTTCTTTTAGTAACTAGAACAAATTAATGTAGACAATGTTCAAGTCCCTGTTTATCACACTGTTTGTCATTAGTTGTTAACTTGTCTTTGCTTTTTTGTAGGTTGCTACTTGTAAGAATCTTGAGAAAAATGGGAGATGAAAGTCATACCATCATTTGTTCTCCTTTGGAGATTGAAAGTTTTGATCCTCAACACAGCATACAAAAAGAAGTAGGTCCTTCTAGCATAAATTCTTCATGTATCACCCTTGAAGAAATTGCACCACAGAAAACTACCATATCTGACAGACAACAATCACAGCCAGCAGATCGAACCTGTTGTTTTATGAAGTCAGTAAAGGAAAAAGGGCTATCATCAACAGAGAAGAATGTAAGAAGATACTACAAGCAAATGGAAGAAACTAAAGCTACTTTTGAACAAATAAATGCACAGAACCTTGGAACAATGTCAGATGTCTCTACAAGACATGATGGAAAGTTAAAAGTATCCATTGCAGTGAAGATGAGCTTGTTATTCAATACTGCATTACTTATTGCCAAAGCGGTTGCTTCCTATCTTTCTGGTTCAATGTCAATCATTTCAAGCTTAGTAGACAGTGCTGTTGATTTGGTCTCTGGTATTGCTGTGTGGTACACAACTCGTGCCATCAAAGGCACCAACTACTATGAGTATCCTGAAGGAAAAGCGCGTTTGGAGCCTATCAGTATTATAGTGTTAGCAGTGATCATGGCAGTAGCCTCCATACAGGTCATAATCACATCTGTTACAAAGATCATTGAACAATCAGCTGACCCTGATATCTCACTTGCTACAATTGTCATTATTGGTGCAACTATTGTAGTCAAAATGGGTTTATTTCTCTACTGTAGACGTATTAAAAGTCCATCCACAACTGTCTTAGCACAGGATCACAGAAATGATGTCATGTCAAATGCTGTTGCTTTGGGATTTGGTTATCTTGGATATAAAGTATGGAGCAATGCAGATCCAATGGGTGCTATTTTAATAAGTATTTACATATTTGTTGGCTGGTTTAGAACTGGCAGGGAACAAATCCGTGACTTGACTGGGCATACTGCTTGTCCAATGATATTACAGAAACTTCTGTGGGTTTGTATGAACCATAACAGGAGAATTCAGTTCATTGACACTCTACGAGCCTATCATTTTGGCTATAACATTCTTGTAGAGGCCCATATTGTTTTGCCTCCAGATATGAGCCTGCAGGAGGCTCATGACATTGGTGAATCTCTTCAAAACAAACTGGAGAGTTACTCTGAGGTAGAAAGAGCCTTCGTACACATTGACTATGATTATGAACATCATCCAAGTATGGAACATAAGATGGGACAACCACAGATGGGCACTGTTCAGCTGGCTATTGATGACAATTAAGTGCAAAAAAATCTTAGAATCCAGATACTGGATCCAGATACTGGAATGGTTTACAGTAAGGCACCTACACAACAAAAAACCTTAAATGCTACCTGAATGGTTGAATGGTGATTGTGTTCCAAGGCTTGTGTGACTAACTGAGTTTGTAGTTACACTAAAAGATCTAGCATGTCATTGCGGTTGGTTACAGTCGCCATTCCAGAAAATGTGGTATGCATTTGCAACAACACCACTGTAATCATGGTAGCTCTTGTGAATGGACAGATCACATCACTCTAGGAGTTATGCCCCTCCCTCACTTCTTTTGAAAATTAAGGACAGTGCCTCCTAATACAACGCATTTTTGTACAGTTTGTAACTATGCAGGAAAAGCAGATCTTATCAAGGCCTACTGGAATCTAAAAAGAAAATTGTGGGTATCCACGCATTTTGCAGCCTTAATTAAGCAACCTTTATTCTGAAAAAGTATTAAATTACTCAACAATGTGTGTTTACCCCCATTTTTTGTTTTGTGTTTTTTTTTTGGGGGGGGGGATTCCATCAGCCCTTGGTGAAATCTGCTTTTCCCACAAGGTCGCAAACTGCACAAAAATACTTCTGTATTAATGAGCATCTGTGTCAGACTCAGACCAACATGAGATGACATGGAACACATGCGCAATAACAAAAGGAGGCACCATCCTTGATACAGGTCCTTTAACAACCACGCAAGTTAGGAGTAAGGTGTAGGAGACAAGGTTAAACAGCTTTCCAACTCAATGACATTTTCACCTCAATTGACATAAGGTGACTTTGTTGAGCAGAGCCTCGTAACAATATCAGTTGCTTTAATACCCTGAAGGTGATCTGGCAGCTAATCAAGCCTCCTTCTCTGAAATCTCACACACTACTAACTGAGCTTAACCTATAAAACAAAAATTTATTGATATTGACATTGAAATCATTAAACGTTGACTTGAAAGTGTCAGAAATTGAATTGAAAACTGTCATTGGCCGTTTTTATGCTAGAGACGTTAAAGTCGTCTAGACGTATTTAACGTCTCAGACGTTAATGTCGTCTGGTATAAAAACGGGACGTATTAAAGTAGACGAACAAGTAGAAAAAACCCAAGATTTTCTAAGAAAAGGACTGGGTTCTATTCTTGGAAGACACTAGACGCGACTAAACTCGGCGGCAAATCAAATAAAGTGTGCAAAACAACAAATCCATCTGCATGTAAACATGGCGGAGACTTTGTTTAACTGCTTCGCATTTTCTGAAGGCTTGTTTCTCGACGTCGTCGAAAAATAAAAGACATGGAAACGCAAATGTTTTTTAAAAAGGCTAAATCAGTCAAGAAAGCGGTTTTTGGAAGAACCACTTGGTTTGTGCGTCGTGGCCAACAAGAGAGAAAAGAAGGAAAGAAGTGGAGATGAACGGAGGGATTCTTCGTGGTGGAGAAACGGCTAAATTGGAACGATAAAGCGCTTTAGGGCTAAATTCGTCCCAGATAAGGTCGTCTCGTTTTTATACTAGACGACTTTAACGTCTCAGACGTTAAAGTCGTCTGTTAAGTTCGACGTTCAGTCGCACTTAACAGAAGACGTTAATATCGTCAGACGTTAAAGTCGTCTGACTTATATTCCGTTTTTATACTAGACGTTAATGTCGTCTCGAGACGATAATAACGTCTTAGACGATATTAACGTCTCTACCATAAAAACGGCCAATTAACGTCTTCTGTTAAGTGCGACTCAACGTCGCACTTAACAGACGACTTTTACGTCCGAGACGTTAAAGTCGTCTAGTATAAAAACGAGACGACCTTAACTGGGACGAATTTAGCCCTAAAGCGCTTTATCGTTCCAATTTAGGTAGCCGTTTCTCTACCACGAAGAATCGCTCTCTTCATCTCCACTTCTTTCCTTCCTTTCTCTCTTGTTGGCCACAACGCACAAGCCAAGTGCTTCTTCCAAGAACCGCTTCCTTGACTGATTTTGCCTTTTTAAACACATTTGCGTTTTCATGTCTTTTATTTTTTGAAGACGTCGAGAACAAGACTTCAGAAGCTGCGAAGCAGTTAAGCAAAGTCTCCGCCGTGTTTACATGTAGGTGGATTTGCTGTTTCGCACAATTCACTTGAATCATGTCCTCTTCAATGTTATCAACGCAATCGTCAAGTCAGCCGCATATGAAGTGCAGTAAGCTTATATTCAGAGGCTGTGCAACTGAACTGTGCTAGAGAGGACGGTGACTTCAAAACTCTCTCATCTCCAGTGAAATCGTATAAAGGCCCTAGAATAGTCGCCTTTTTACCATTACTTTCTTTCACTGGCTGTTTTGACCACGGAAGCCTTTTCTACGTCCAGGTCGCAGGAAAAAAAGTCTGGCACCGTTTCCGTGCCAGGGCAAATTTTTCGCGAACTCCGATTCGTATTTCTGAGAAAACATTCCCATTTAGAAAAAAGACAAAAAAAACAGGCACACACACACGTTTACGGTGTTGTTAGCAAAAACAATGTAGACTACAGTAAAAGGTTTTTATTGTCTTCACATCATGAAATAACAGGGCAAAAAATTAGTGTAACAAAATTAAACTTGCAGTGAGCGAAAAAAGGACCTTGTGAAACAGACAGATTTTGACTCAATAAAGAGACTTATTCATGTCGAAATGTTGACAAACCAGCCGCTACAAAGAAAATATTACAAACAATGAGGTGAAAGATTCGCTTTCTATTTTGCTGAAGTGGTAGTTTCAATCTCAGTTTCACCGTAAATCTGTTTACTTGCGATAAAATACATGCAAAAATTTCAGCGTGCTGATTGGCTGAGAGCACGTCAATTAATCCCAAACAGTGCAGAAAGTTGAAATTGAGTGCAAAAAGGTGAAATTGAGTGCAGAAAGTTGAAATTAAATTGATTGACAGGAAAGTCGCGAAACCGTAACAAAACAAAATGGCGGACAGGTTTGGCGAAAGTAACAACATTTTAATTCAGAGTTTGAAGGAGAATGCAAAGAACAAAAACACTCAACAAAGCACAAACAACTGGGTAAAAGTCTGGAAGTCTTGGGCTGCTCAAAAGGGCTATGACGACAGTATTGAAAAGTACGAACCAGAGGGCCTGAACAAAATTCTCGAGGAGTTTTACGCAACAGTTCGTAAGAAAGACGGGGAAGATTACGAGCCTGACAGCCTTCGTGTAATGGTTACTGCTATTGACCGATATCTAACAGAAAAAGAGTACAAACACTCCATAATTCGCGACAAAGAGTTTAAAAGCTCCAAGCAAGTTCTTGAGGGAAAAGCCCGGCTTCTCCGGCAACAAGGCAAAGGCAAGCGGCCGAACAAGTCACGAAGTCTGACAACAACCGAGGAAAATGAGCTGTGGGAAAAGAAGAAGCTGGGAAAGGGAAGTCCACAAGTCCTGGTCCAAACAGTTTGGTGGCTCTTGACGCAGTATTTTGGTCTTCGTGGTCGCCAGGAACACCACAGTATGAAAGTTGAAGATTTCTCCTTTGGACTGGACGAAAACAACATGGAGTACGTCGAATTCATCGAGAACCCGACCAAAACACGCCAGTCTGGATTGTCTGCAAAGCCCCGAAGCTTTCTTCCAAAAATGTTTGCCACTGGAGATGGGAGATGTCCCGTTGCAATCTTCAAAGAGTTTCTATGGCGTCGTCCTCCCGAATTACGTACAACCGGTCCACTTTATCTCTCTTGCGTGTCAAATCCGTCCTCGCAAGTTTGGTACAAGCGGCAGCCGATGGGAGAGAACAAGATCAATGACATGATGAAATCCGTCATCGAAGGAACGTCACTGGAGGATTCATCGAAAACATTTTCCAACCACAGCGCTAGGAAAACAGTTGTAAAGAAGTTGAAGACAGCTGGCCTCGAGCGAAGTTCAATTGTTAAAGTAACGGGCCACAGAAACGAGAAGTCACTGGATGACTATGACGAAGGAGATGAAAGTGAACAGCGACAGCTTTCCCACACCATCAGCAACGCAAGAAACATCAACAGCCAGTTAGCTCGAGGAAACAGCTCAACACCGGTCAGTAGTACCACCAGCAGTTCCAGCAACTTCAACACGTTCTCGCCCGACGTTCAGTCCCGCGACAACAACTTCAACCAAGCAGCTTTTGCGTTTCAGATGCCCAGCTACATATCCGGCCAGAATGATCAGCGTCAGTGTTTCATGAACATAAACCATTTCCACCAATGTCAAGTCACTTTTAACATGGGAAACACAGCAGCTCCTGAAAAGCCACAACCAGCTACACCACATGGCGAGGACAGTATTTCTAAGTGATTCATATTTCGAAAAGCTTTTTGAAAATGTCGATCGATTTCGTCTTAGTTAGATTCGACTACGAACAAGAACAACTTGAGCTCTTGAAATAAGCAAGTTTTGACGTCATTTCACACTTTTTTCTTTGAGGTTTCCGAAACTTTAGAACGATAGCTGCTTCCAGAGAGAATATTTTTGATCTGTAAATTTCCACAAGTGCTTGCATGTCAATCAAGGATGTCATTTTTCAACCAATAACGTGAATGTAGGCGGGAGCAGTGAGCCGTGACACGAAATAAACACGATTGAAGAGGAAAACAGAGTGAAATTTTTGCATGTGTATTATTAACAAGTAATCACATGATTTTTCTCGTGCAATTTGGAATAAATAAGCACTCGTAAATTTTTCAAAGACTTCAAATTGCACTCGCCCTACGGGCTCGTGCAATTTTGTTAGCCTTTGAAAAATTTACTCGTGCTTATTTATTCCAAATTGCACTCGAAATCATGCGATTACCTATACAAACAAAATTAAAAAGCGTACAAGAGAAAATTTCAAAACAATTCATCGCGCGCTATATTTTTATCAGCAGTCGGCTTGCTAAAAACAAGTTAGTTTTTTCAAGTTAGTTTTCTGGGAAATACTCCACATTTCCGGATAAAAAAGTGCTCTCTTATTTGCTTAATTAAGTGATAGTGCGATAGTTTGGTGGTATAATACGTTTTTTTTCCGTAATGCAATAAGAAAAACCGACCTGCAGAATAATTTCAAAACATTACCGCGCGCTATCTTTGTAAATTCGTTTGGTACGAAATACTCCAAATGTTCGGATAAAAGAAATTGTTTCTATCTTGCCGAACTGGTAATATTGATAATTTGACTGTTATTGGTTTTTCCTGGGGCGAAAACAATTCTTCAAACCTTCAAAGCGGTTCTTTTTAAATTGAGTTTTGATCAATCAATCGAACAAGTTTCATCAACAGAGAATTAATCTTGACAACATTGACACTTATCAAAGATCATCAAAGGTAGTTTTGTCCTCGTTTCAATACATACCTCTACATAAGGGACTTCTTCAATCGGAATCTTCAGTCGGAAATGTTGTCTTTTTGTTAATTCTGTCCTTCTGCTCCTTTAAGACATATAATCCCGAAGTGGTGTCCATGTACGCGTTGCTCAATCCTGAACTCCGTTTGAAGGACAACATTGTCTGATTGCAGTATTTTCGAAACTCCGTTGTTTTTAAGATTTTCAAGCCCATTCCAGTTTGGTAGAAGTACTTGCTCTCCATCGCATACGTTTCCAATCCTCGTTTAGGTTAAGAATCGTTGACATGTAAATAATTGTACAGTGGTATAAACAGTAAGCTAAAGTCCACCACCGCTTTCGAAAACATGATATTTGTGAAAGAACGCTGCGAACGTTTGCAAACATTTAGAGATAAGTTCAGTTTTCACGGAGTTCAAATAGGCTCTTCAGGCAGACGTTAAATCAAAACAAGTACAGAAAGCAGCCTGTCTTAGGAGGATAAGACAATCTTTGTTCCCAAGGTGTAAAAGAAGCATTAGTCGCCATTCTGAGCGAAGTGCCGATGAATTCATAGAATCAATCTGCACGAGGAGGAAAACATTTCGCTATATTTGGTGCCAGTGATCCAATGATTTGAAAACAAACGATGTAATGTTCTTCGACAAGCACCAATCCACCCAAAACGTCACCTTTTCAAACGTAAAGAAAGTCATCAGGGCCAAAGAAATGCCCAACAAAATAAACCTGGAATAAACAGACTTGAAACCGCGTGCCGAGAGTGGCGTGACAATTTCTGCACATGCGCAATTGCCTATCTTGTCGTCTCGAAATTTTCAACATTTTGTAACTTAGGAAGAACATAATTTCACTTCCGCTCGGTAAATTTATTTGATTTTTTGCATGTTAACTCTTATATGCCCAAAGAGTTTTTCAAGCGAGATTAAAAAAATTCTGTCGTATGGGAGAAAAGTTAAAGGTAAATTCGTAAAAAAGTGTTTTTTGCTGAAAGTTTTCGACAGAATTTTCTTTAACTTAATCCTTAAGTAGCTTACTAGAATCAAAGGCCGTATGCAAAATTTAAAGGAATTTCACCGTCCAATTTTCAAGCAAACTCAGGATATCTCTATTTTATGGTCATACTTGGAAACCCAACTGCGTTGCCATGGCAACAAATTTCTTAAGGAATCTACAAAAAATTGACTCTTCGATATTATCGTTATTTTGTGGCAAACTTTGATCATGATTGGCCAACTCTAACCTAAATATTTTAACTCCCAAATATAATGCATCGAAAAAAACAAGAACCCTTTCGAGCCACCTTAACTGATTTGCCTCCGAGTTTAGTGGCGTCTACAGTCGGGGGAACAGGTACTTGTTTTGGTCAGTTTTCGTTTCTGTGCCCCATAAAGCCCGAAGGGGTCCGAAGAAGCTCCGATTTATATTGTCCAATCAGAGAGAACTACGAACTCGCGCAGAAAAATGAAACGGAATGTTTTCAAGTTTTAAACATGACGTCCCTAGCACGGAGGAATCTGCAGGCCATAAACTTACTTCCAGACATGCTTTGGCAGTATCAGCGAGAAGTTTGGCTGTTGGAAGTTCTGAAATTTATGCGTTACTGTTGAATAATGGTTAAAGATAGTCTGTTGAAGCTTAATTGGTCACACATTTAAATTGTTCTTCATTAATCTCGCCGGGGCGCAACACTAAATTGCCAAATTGCATTTTATTTTTACGGCTTTCCAAGGCTGAAATATAGCGTTGTTCAAAGCACGTTAAAAGATCCGATAGAAAAGAGGGTTACCTGATCTTAGGAAAGGCAGTTAAGCTCGGGCGAAACGCGGTTCACTCGTGGTTTTGACATGAGTCAAGACGGCTTTCCACGAAGGCGCAAGAAAAGAAATAATTAAGCTTAAGCTTAAATTAGAAGTGCTTCGAACTGTATTTACACCTCGCTGAGTACTGTGATCCAGGTTAATTTTCTACTAGAAAAAAACTGCTGAAACAACGCGCTTTTTTATTTGAACCAAAAACAAGAGCTAAACTTGCTGTTTCCTCAGCGGTCCGCATGTTGCATTGCTTCTTCTCGTCAACAATTCTCAACTGTTTGTTAGCATTACTGACTTCGTTTATGACCCACTGAGAAACGCCTTCCAAGACAAACGCATCTGTAATTCTTCATTATTCAAGCTCAGAAGGAATTCACATTGAAGAACCGACTGAGAAACCTACAAATTCCGACTTGAAACTGAAGTATTATTATACGGTTCTAGCGTTCGTAATTCTTGGTTTCAAGACAAACTACTGCTCATTTGCTCAAGCATTTTGCCATAAATACAAAAATTAAAGCAAGATGGGACAGCGTTTTGATATCGCTGACATCATTATCAAGACTGAAATGGTGATAAAGTGGAAAATTGAAAAGAATAAGAATACAAATCTGAATCCATAAGCATATCAATCAGTCGGGTCTAAACAGCGGATTACGCACGGATTTTGTAATAGCACGACGGCGAAATCGTTGTCGTTGTCGTGTTTGCTGAGAGCTAGTCAGTTTCCCCATCCTTTCCATGCTCAAGATATTTCAGACACCACTCGTCCAGCCGACTTAAAATATTGGCCCTTACCTGTACTCGGCGACCCGTCACAAACAATTCTTAAAATAGATGTCAACCAAATTTAATTGCGAGCGCGTAGTTTGTCCTGATAAATATTTTTTAACGGTCTGTGCTTTTTCTTCCAAGTTGAGAGTAGCCGCTTTTCCGAAGCAACAGAATAAACTGATCCTCACGTTAAATAGTTTTAGAAATGGAGCCCTTTTTGGTATTCAACTCGAGGTGATCGAGGCCCTGAGTAGCCCACTGGCCAAATGCCGAAAATCGCGGGCTCAGTCTTCTCGGAGAAAAGAATTCGCCATCAAATGGCACTCGTTCCCCCGACTGTCTAGTGTCTTCCAAGAATAGAACCCAGTCTTTTTCTTAGAAAATCTTGTTTTTTCCCATTTGGTCTCCTACGTTAAATACGTCTAGACGACTTTAACGTCTCTAGCATAAAAACGGCCATTATTGATAATCTCAGAAGTACAGAAGAGCCTCTGTAATTCTAGTTTAAGTAATTTGGCTTTGAAAAACTGGGTTCAGTGGGACAGGTGTGCATTAGTGCAGAGGTGTTGCTTTTGTGCCAGACAGGTATGACATTGCATTTCACTCTCTTTACAAGTAAAACAAAATAGGAAATGATTGTAAAACGAAATAGGAAATGATTGATTTGTGTTTACACAACCTAATACACTTGCTCAAGGGAGACAGGGAGAATTCAAAGCTGCTTTTACGCCCTTGCATTTCAGGTCACATGCACATTTGAATTGAATCCTTCCAGACTCACTGTCATGTTTGCATCAGGCTGCGTAACCGTAACTTTTCTTCCGTAACAACAGGGAAATTCTTAATGACCTAGCAACTGTCACCTTACCTGCAAGTAACCATGTCCTAAACTGTGTGACTGTACTATAGAGATGATTATCACAGCAACAAGCTATGCGCTTCAGTTCCATGGTTTGCACCTACAGCTTTCTAAAATGAAGGTGCACATTAATAAGCAATTATAAAATACTTCAAAATACCTAACAAGTCTGCTTGCTAGTAAGAAGAGTTGCCCTGTGTTACACCTTCTTATGGCCAGCTTTTAGGGCCTGTTTACGTGGAGAGAGGAATTCCTGGCAAGCTGGGTTACTTCATGGCCTGCTCTTCCTTGCTATCTTTCTAACCCTACTAAGCAGGTTATAGCAGCATCCCAGACGTTTGTCAGCTTTTCATTAAACCTATTTCTGCACAGTTGCAAACAAGGCCTTGTCACAGGATTTAAGTGGAAGGTCAACTGGTATTCAATGACTTATATTAACCGGCTGTCGCCATGGCGACTGCCGGTTTATAAATTGGACCGGGTTTTTTTTTTGGTCACTTGGGTAGTCTTATCCAGTTCTGCTGTTAAGGTTGATTTCCACTGTTGCGTAAATTTTACGTGCGTACGGGCGTGAATTTAACTGGCTTTACGTGCGTAAATAAAATTAGAGACGATGTATGAGCGACGTACGTAAACGTTAAAAGTTGAGAACTTCAACTTTTATTTATTTATTTACCGGTAACGCCTACCCTTCGAGGCCGAAGATTGGTGGTGGTGGTCGTCTCCTCCTCCTCCTCCTCCTCCTTCTTCTTCTTTAAATAGCCCTCCTCCTTCTTAGTGAGAATCATAAACCTCATTTCAGTAAAAAAAAAATATTCAGTTGTTTTCTTCATAAGCTCGCATTTCAGTAAAAACACGCATTAAATCTTAGCCCAGTGGCACGTGTGACTGTGAACAAGATGGCCTGCCTAAAAGAGTGACCAGTGCAAGCAAAAAGGGGTGACCCAGAAAGGCAGATGATTCAGTCCTCTGCATAAAGTATTAAAATGGCGAAAAAAAAACATGTCAGAGTGACCCTGTACAGCACGTGAAGCAAATGGCAAAAAGGGTGACCCTCTCCATGCAAACGTGCTGTTTGATTGGAGGGCTATTTTCTGTGCATTGCCATGTTAATATTATGCTAATAAGAATATTTTAATAATTTAGGAATGTTCAGAAACGTGGTGCAATAGCAAATGGTATTGTGTTGTTTAATTTGCACATTGTATTCAATTATGATTGTCTTTTTAAAGATCCTTTGGCACTGGACAATTGATAGCGTGTTACTGATGTCAAGACCGAAGAAAGGAATTCTCTTGATCATAATCTACTTCAGATACTTAGGAAAATCTTGAGTATACCCCTTACTTTTTAGAAACTATCGGATCTTTTACAAACTTAATCATTGCTTTTGTCTCAAAAAATTAGTAAGGCGTTTACAAGGGTTCACACAAACCAAATGCTAGACATTCCCAAAAGCCTTTCCTTCTCTTTTCCTCAGAACTTAACATTCATCTTTTAAGCACCCTGTGAAAAATATTTCTGTGGACAAATTATGGGTACGTTCTTATATGGCATAAACGGGGATGTGCCGCTCGACAGGTATGCCGGGTTTTTTGGCCTCTTTGTCCTAAACAGGGTATACAATTTTTTACGTGTCAGTCTTAAACAGGGTGTGTATTTTGTCCTTTTTCCTAAACAGGGGCCTGAAATGAAGGGTGTTGTCCTGCACCGGGTAGCGGTAGCCCCATACCCAAACATGGGTCAAGTGCCCCCCGGACCATGAAAAATCTTGACTATGGTTTGATCAATAGCCACCTTCCCACTTGCAAATACCCAAGGTACCTCTACACCACCGCTTTATCCATGGCATCTTCCTTGAACGTACCTTCCCTCAGATGCACGCGGTATCTAACCAGCTTCCCTTTGTAAGAGATCGACCCCATTACCCTTCACAGGAGTGTACACGTGTATGCGATGGCTCCGTCCACGGAGAAAACGTTTACTGTTTAAACGCCAATGGAAGCACTTATTTCGATAGAAAAGAGAAAGGAAAGACATTTCCTCGCAAGAATCTTCTCCCGCCGGTAAACGGCCAAAACACGGTTCATCTTCTAGCGTCTCTGATGACGAAGTAATGGCCGCCCTAGGCTTGTCGGAAGGCCTCGCGGGGCAAGAACGTCATGCTAGCCCACATATAAGGCACTAATAACATAACAATCCTATATGAATATATACACCAATTGATTAACGCACCTATCTCCACTAACACACACTTTCCTTCACTTGTACTCACTTTCCTTCATTTGTACTCGCTTTCTTCATTTATACTCACTTCCCTTCACTTGTACTCACTTACCTTCACATTAGTGCCTTATATGTGGGCTAGCATGACGTTCTTGGCCTATATGTGGGCTACCATGACGTTCTGGCCCCTCGCGGAGACGGTTGACCAAATCTTAATTAAGCTAAGCAAGCTAGACCTTATAGAAAAAAAGTTAACGACATAAATGCAGCAGTGAAAAGCGTTCAGAACTCAGTTGAAGCGTTAGATAAGAATGTAACTGCGATGAAGGAGAAACAGAAGAGTCTTGACAACGATACGATATCGTCGAACTCAAGAAGAGTGCTACTTTTGTGGGAGACCAAGTAGGTGAGCTTAACAAAGCCTTTTCCAATGAAACTGAAAATCGAAAGAAGGAACTTAGCGATGTCCGAAAAGAGTTGTTGTATCTTGAGGCATATAGCCGTAGGAAAAACTTAAAATTCGTAAGGGTTATTTACCTGTCCCCGGGGGTATGTGATATGTTCACTTGAACATTGAAAATTTGCCTTATGCGCCGATGAATTCGAAAGTTCAACACCCCCAAACCCCCGGGCAACCCCCCCCCGGGCATTTGAACTTTTGAAGATTGGCTTGTTCAAAATCCCGCCCCCCTGGGCCAAAGTTGTGTTCAAATGCCCTACCCTTGAGTGCCTGATTTGACTGACAAATGCCCCTCCCAAAGAACAAATGTTTTTAGTGCGTATAAAACAGTTATCATCCAATGGAACTTTTAAACGGTGATTGGCAATTGAAACTGCAAAAGCCATAAATCCTTGATATTAAACACACTCTACTTTTCATACAGACCTTCCAAAATACTGCAGAGCTTGTTAAGCCTCTTTTTCGCCCGCCATTCACTCACATAAGCGAGATCTTTGCCTTTAAACCGGTCCATATTCAACAATTACGTGCGTTGGGCGCCAGACAAAAAGATTTTAAACTTGGCACTTCCGGTTTTCACTTCCCAGGGAAAGATAAATTCCCCATCCCCGGGAAGGCCTTTCACGTCAAATTCCCTACTTCCCGGGCACAGAAAATAGTCAAATGCCCGGGGGGATGTTGAAGTTTCGAATTGATCGGCGCATTATACGCTTCGCCTCACTGCAAAAAACATAACGAAGAGGAGAAAATGTACGTAGCATAGCATTCATGGACTTTAAATGGAAAAACCTTGTCGTCATATCTGAAAGATTGAAGAGGATGACAGCATGTTTTGCAGAGGAAAAGGGAAAAGCATCAAGTTCAATAGTAAGGCGAGATCTCGGGGAGGGGGAACTCCCATTTGTCCTAAACAGGGACCTAAAATGAAGGGTATTGTCCTGCACAGGGTAGGTATTTTAGGTTTTTTTTTTTCACTTCCCAGGGAAAGATCAAATTCCCCATCCCCAGGGACAGGGTTTCAAACCCTCAGCGGCACCTATAGTTGACAACTGGAAATGCATGTAGATCGAAGTATGATTCTTTCGAATGTTTCTTTGTAATTTGCTAGTGGTCGCCACCAATTTAGTGCTACAAGAATGCGATTGGTAAAATTTCCCGTGTGAGTATGCTTTCTGTAAACATTATGCATTTTTTTTCGTTTTTCGGCGTTATATTCTAATTATTTTTTGGAAGACTAAGTCGAGGGAAATATGTCGACGGGAATACGTCGAGGGGAATGTACCGCAACAACTATTGTTTCAGCCCCGCACTCCCCTGTTACAATCAAAGCTGTCACCTTTTAAGACAGTGAATAAAAATCAGGGGTTAAGTAATATATTCCCCTGAAAAGGACAAAGAGAACCGAACCAACTGAAAAATAAGAAGGAATAGCGGAACAAATTCAACAAACGAACACCGAAGAGAAAGACTGAAATACAAAAGCAAAGTTAGTGGACTTCAGGCAAAACATCTTAAGTCTCTTGGGAATCGATGATGCTCACGAAAAAGAATTTCCACGGTCCACAGAATTGGTAGCCTGAGAAAACAGCCGACATTTCGCGAGGTCGCTACTTTAGCCCTCGCAAAACGACGTCTGAGTGACGAGCGCAAAAATTCCATACTGATGACGCGTCACTACCCAGATCTAGGTAGTGCTTCTGATTGATTGAAACGAAATTCCCTCGCGTTTCAACCAATCAGAAGCACCACCTAGATCTGGGTAGTGACGCATCATCGATATGGAATTTCTGCGTTTGTTACTCAGACGTCGTTTTGTGAGGGCCTCAAGTGGCGACCTCGCGAGACGTCGGCTGTTTTCTCAGGCTACAGAATTGGAAGGAGTGGCCAACAGAAGGTGTCGCCGGGAGGCCTGTAATCGATCGTTTTTACAGATATTCTTATTGTTACTGCTCATACGTTCTGCGCATCTTGGGATATTCGGGTGTCTAACGGAACTTTCCCCCTAATAGAACAATATTTTTGCGCGGTTTATGACTATGTGGAAAAAGCAGAAAGAAAATTGGGGGTAGCGACGCATTTTTCAGAGATAATTGAGCTCAAATTTGGAAAGAAATTGCCATACATTCTTTGTATTTTAACGCTTTTTTAGAATTCTCGTTGCTTAATTATCTCTGAAAAGTGTGTGGTTACCCACATTTTTCTTTTTGGATTCCAATAACCCTTGCTAAGATTTAGTTTTTCCCCATAGTCATAACCTTTGCAAAAATACATCCGTATTAGGAGGTACCGTCCTTAACATGGACCAAGCGTCAAGGCACAAAATTGCACTTAGAATCAATTCTCCGCCTATTTTAGAGAGAAAGTGATCAAATCTTATCTTCCAAGCACTGGTGTTATCCTTATCCAAAAATCTTTCTAAAACCATCACCCTCTGTGCGAGAATCTAAAAGATGTTAGACATTCAATCGATGATAAAAGTCCACCATCTTCGATATTGTTGATAAAGGCTGGTTTCCATATGATCGCCACGATAGCCGCGATCGCTAGAAAAAAAGTTCAGCGATCGTTGCGACATCGTAACGATCGTTGCGATCACATGGAAACCACTCTCGATATGATGTAATATCTCTTAGGAACGGACCATTAGAAATGTTATGGGGGTGGGGAATTTTCGAGCTGCACGAATTTTTTTTTCGTCAACATTTCCTTTGCAGGAATATTTTTTTTCCGTACGCAAGAACTTTTGTCTGGGCTACTCGCTGTGCATGAATTTTTTTCTCTTAATTCGCCCCCCTCCCCCTCCCCATAACTTTTCTTATGGTCCGTCCATTAGAAACAGGTCATATCATCAGCAAAAAGGGTTAATTTGATTTCTTCTTCGTTAACTAATATACCGTGTGGCACTAAATGTTTGCGGGTTCAAATTTTTGCGGTGTTTTTCACGATCCGCGAAAAAAAAATTCCTGCCAAAAATTTTTCCACAAAAATTTACTCCACTGTCCAAATTATGCAACGTCTTTGCGCCAGGTAAAAATCGATCGTCTGAAGGTACTCTGTTGATTAACTAATTAACTAATAACCGTGTTCTAAATTAATTAACGTTGTTCACCTGCATTCGATTGTTAATACCCAAAAAACAAGAATTTTATCATTCCGAATAGAAGGCGACTTCCTGAAAATTGAAAAAATTGATTCCCAGCAAGAAAAACCAGATTTTCCCAATCGCAAAAATTAGTTCCCGCAAAACACAAAAAAATCGCCCATCCGCAAAATTAAACTCCCGCAAAAATTTAGTGCTACACGGTAGATCGTTTTCACATGACGTCACGGCGGCCATATTGGTGTACAAAACAATGAAACATAGCTGCTGACCACGTGAGTGAAAACGATCTATGCCTCTAATTTCATTATCTTTTCGAATTCGGCAAGCGAGAACTTCGAGGGCTAAGATAAATAATAAAGGAGACAAGGGACCACCCTGCCTAACCCCACATCGGACTAGGAATAGTTATCCCTGTTTGTGCGCGAAATTTAAGGCATTCACAATGCATTTCCCTATGAGATGCCAGAAGCCAAGGTAAAACTCCACAGTCATTCCATCATTGCCTGGTGTTTTGTATTTTCTGGAAGGATTTCAATGATTCGAAATATTCATTCGTTGTAATTCTGTTATCCAAAAGCCCATGCTGCTCGTCGGTTAACGTGTCCGTATTTATGTTCCTAAGGTATTCGTCAGTCGGTCGATAAGCCACCACGATCATGAGAATCTGTGCTGTAAAGATTTGCATAAAAGTTATGAATCTCCGTCATTATTTGTTTCGGATTAGTCATGCAGTCATCATTTTATCCTACTTACTTTGTAATAATCTTGCTTTCTTTTTCTAAGTTTGTTAATTCAAAAAATACGTAGCTTTTCTCTCCGTGTTCATACCAATTTGCTCTTGATCGAATTATTGCTCCTTGAGCTATATACAGCTATTTCAATTAACGTTGTCGGGTTTTAAGGCCTTAAGCTTACGGGACAAGAACGAAAGTCAGTATGTCTTTTGTGATTCGACTGTAATTTCACGGCTGTCACTGCCGTAGGATGGATGAAAGTACCATTAACACTCGTCTATGGGATTTAGTTTTTGTAGGGTGAGCCATTGCCTAAGTTTGGTAAATTTATTAAAAAATTACCAATATCATCTCGCAGTCTTGTTGCTGGCTTTTCCACGTTGATTGAAACAGCTGTATTCATATTGTCAATCGTATTCAGTTTGTAGGATTTCCAAATCATTTAAATTTTCTGGACCGAGATGTTCATCGCATTTTGCTGTGAGTTCCTTGATCTTTTCCTCCGATGCTGTTTCGATTCCAGGCCTTCTGCTTGCTAGAGGCAATAGTTTCATAACGGATCCCAAAGTACACTGGGATCTTGAAGATCCTTTCGTTCTTCCAGCCAGTCACTATATTTATAGGTTACTAATTTAATGTAATCTTCATCCTCTAAAAGACTGGAATTAAACTTCCAAAAAGAAGGGCCCTTTCCTTTTTCCTCAATTCCGTTTATGCACATTGATATGGCGGAATGTTTAGCTCCTATTGCAAGAGCAAAATCTACATTCTCTTCCTCTTCTTGAATACTGCTAGTAATTAACCAAAAATCCAGACGGCGTTGTGCTATTGGTGTTTTTTTTTGTTTTGTTTTTTTTTTGTCTCCATGTAAAACGCTTTACATCTGGATTTCTGATGCTCCTGATATCAATCAAGTCAAATGATGAACACAAATTCTCGAACTTTTTACACTGAAGATTCTTTTACTTGAGGCTTGCCTCCGGTCCCATCCAAATCAGCATCAATAATAACATTTAAGTCGCCTCCAATAATCACTTCGCAATTTTTCTCCAATTCTAATTCATCAAGCTGTCTTTGAATTTCTTCGCAGAAAAAAGCACTGTTCTTTTACCTTATGTGGCGCATAGATATTGACATAAACAAACGGCTGGCTCTGAGTGAGGCTCTCTAACTTCACAGTCAAATTTCTCCTTTAACAGAATCATGACTCCCCTGCTGTGCTCCGAACCACGACTGCAGGAAATATTTGCCCCTCCACTGTGACTTCCAAATATTTTCAACTTTTGGGGTACTGAAAGTTTCTTGCCAAAGGATAATATCAAATTTCTCTTTCGCTAGCCAATGAAAAACTGCCTTTCTTTTGTGGAAAGAACGAATCCCCCGAACATTTAAGGATAAATTTTAAAGTTCAGATTACGTTTCATAGAAATACCGGTGACTATGTTGACAAAAATCCGCACACATGAAGCTGAAATCTCAGGAGTCGTGAACGCCCCTAACGTTACCACAATACACGATTAACACATTATGCTCTAAGGACAGTAACAAAAGGGACAAGACAAAGCTACAACACACAATTACGCACTTAAAGAAGTAGCCAGAAAAAACTGTTAGATCTAAAGCTACTAACACAAATAGTTTGCATTCCTCATGACACGTTATAAGAAATAAACTATTGCTATGTTATGTAGAAACAATAGGTTTACAAAGTCCGGTTCTTAGAAGGAAAAAAATTATTCAAACTTTAAAAACAAAAAACAAAAAGGAGTTCCCAGGTGGTCTCCTAGTTAAGTACTAACCTCGCCCCGACAGGGTTTCACTTCGCTAATCGGACGAAAACCGATGTTTTTCCTGTGGTGTGGTCGTAGGCGAGCATCCTAAAGGCTGGTTTCCATATGATCGCTACCATCGCTACCAAAAAAGGTGAGCGGTCGTTGCGACTTTAATCGCTGAGCAGTTTCCATACAGGCTGCTTTCCATATGATTGCTGTGGTCGTTACGATCGCTAAAAAGTGGTTTCCACGTAATCGTAAGGATTGCTGAACGTTTTGGCCAGCGATGGCGGCGATCGTAGCGATCATATGGAAACCAGCCTCAATCAGTTTCCATATAGGCTGGTTTCTACATGATCGGAACGATTGCTGAACGTTTTACCCGGCGATCGCAGCAATCGTAACGATCATATGGAAACCAGCCTAAAAAAAAGGTAGAGGCATTCAAAGTGACATAAAAACAAGGAAAGCATGCCGTTACTATAATTCCCATCATAAGTGCGAAATTGTCGTCTCGGTTGATGTCGCTTCGAATTATTTTTTGTCGCAGGCGTCAATTTGACGTCACAAATAAATAACGCACCTTGACGCGCGCTGTGATTTGTTCATTTGAAGTTCCTCTTTCTCATTGTGGTTGATGTTCTTGATGTCGATGTTCTCTTAGGAAACTAATTTACCATTGGAAAAAATAACCATTCAAAGGGAAAAAAAAAGACGAAGCCACCAAGAAGAGTCCCCAGGTGGTCTTCTAGCTAAGTACTAACCTCGCCCGACAGTGTTTGACTTCAGTGATCGGATGGGAAGCGGTGGTTTTTTTTTTATTATTATTATTATTTTTTTTTTGCTGTGGTGTGGTTTTAGGCGACCTCGTAGGTAGAGGGATTAAAAGTGATATGAAACAAGGAAAGCATGCCACTGCTGTAATTTCGCCTCAAAATCGCGCAATTGTCCGCACGCTGAGGAACAAAGGTGCCCTCTCTGACGGTTCGTGTCAAACATAACGGTGTTTATTACATAGATATTGATGAAATCCCGGGATTTTCTTGTTCCTAAAGTTTGATTTCTTTGTCACGCGAAGAAACGATACTATTTTTATCTTTCACATGTGAGGATTTTGATTATCATATTGATTAGAGGATCCCGATCACGCGCGAGGTCTTGCAGCCGTTGGTTTCAATTTCATTCCAAAAAAAGCCCCTGAAATAAAAATGGCTTCGAGATACGAAGACAGTAAAGGTACCGGCCACTTTCTCGACGAGTTGCCTAGCCTAATAAAAACAGCCGACGTTTCGCGAGGTCGCTACTTGAGCCCTCGCAAAACGACGTCTGAGTAACGAGCGAAGAAATTCCATACTGTTGACGTGACACTACCCAGATCTTGGTAGTGCTTCTGATTGGTTGAAAGAAAATTCCCTCGCGGCACAACCAATCAGAAGCACTACCAGGATTGGGTAATGTCACGTCATCAGAATGGAATTTCTGCGCTCGTAATTTAGACGTCGTTTTGCGGGGGCTCAAGTAGCGACCTCGCGAAACGTCGGCTGTTTCTCAGGCTACGAATTGCAAGACTTTGAAATTGACTTCTTCTCAGGGGAAGAAAAAAAAACACCCAGGAATATTTCTCGATGTTACTGACAAAGACGTTGACAAGTTAATCGAAGGCGAAGAAAATTC